>RJVT01000227.1:0-89289 GCA_018835575.1 Cotesia chilonis
TTGAAATTCAGAAGTGAAATTTTTGAACGTTTGCGCGCTGAAGACAGTCTATTTGTACTTTGTTTCTATGGGTCTTGGAAGTTAGGAAATTGTCTAGATCGCTTGAAAATGACCTGCTTATCACGATTATAATATTTATATCCGTAATTAAAAGTAAAATTTTTGAACTTTGCGCGCTGAAGCAATTCGCATCCATAAAATTGTTTCTATGTTTCTTGGAAAGTTAGACATAGTCTAGATCCATTTGAAATGACCAATAATCACCATTATGACCTTTATTTCTTGGAATTCGAACGTAACTTTATTAAAGGTTTGGATGCTGAAGACAGTCTATTTTGTAACTATGTTTCTATCGGTTTGAAAGGAAGGAAATAGTCTAGATCGCTTGTAAATGACCTGCTTACACGATTAAATATTTATATCGTAAATTAAAAGGTAAAATTTTGAACGTTGCGCGTTGAAGACAGTCTATGTTTGTAACTTTGTTTCTATGGGTCTTGGAAAGTAGGAAATAGTCTGGATCGCTAGAAATGAATTGCTAAACGGGATTATGACCTTTATTTCTTGAAAATCGGAAAGTGAAATTTTTGAACGTTTGCGTGCTGAGACATTCGCTTCGATAACATTGTTTCTATGTTTCTTTGAAAGTTGGAAAGTCTGGATCCCTTTGAATTGACCTAATAAACCCATTATGACTTTATTTCTTTGGAATTCGAATGTAACATAATTAAACGTTTGGGTGCTGAAGACAGTCGATATCGTGATTTGTTCTCTGAGTCATTGAAAGTTTGATATAGTCTAGATCGCATGGAAAAGACCGGGGAAATACGATTATGACTTTTATTTCTCGGAATTCGAACCGTAACATTAATAGTATGGTTGAATGAAGAGAGTCTATTTTATAACTTTGCTTCTATGGGTCTTGGAAGGAAGGAAACAGTTTAGTTCGCTTGAAAATGACTTGCTAACACGATTATGACTTTATTTCTTGAAATTTGGAAGTGAAATTTTTGAACGTTTGCGCGCTGAAGACATTCGGTTCGATAACATTGTTTCTACGTTTCTTTGAAAGTTGGAAATAGTCTAGATCGCTTAGAAATGACCTGCTAAACATGATTATTATATTTATATCCTTAAATGAAAGGTAAATTTTTGAACATTTGCGGGCTGAAGATAGTCTATTTCGTAACTTTGTTTCTATCGGTCTTGGAAGGAAGGAAACAGTCTAGTTCGCAAGAAAAGACTTGCGAAACGGGATTATGACCTTTATTTCTTGGAATTCGAACGTAACTTTATTAAACGTTTGTTGCTGAAGACAGTCTATTTTGTAACTAAGTTTCTATCGGTTTTGAAAGGAAGGAAACAATCTAGTTCGCTTGAAAATGATTTTCTAAACACGATTTGACCTATATTTCTTGAAATTCAGAAGTGAAATTTTTGAACGTTTGCGCGCTGAAGACAGTCTATTTTGTAACTTTGTTTCTATGGGTCTTGGAAGTTAGGAAATTGTCTAGATGCTTGAAAATGACCTGCTTATCACGATTATAATATTTATATCCGTAAATTAAAAGGTAAAATTTTGAACGTTTGCGCGTTGAAGACAGTCTATTTTGTAACTTTGTTTCTATGGGTCTTGGAAAGTAGGAAATAGTCTGGATCGCTAGAAATGAATTGCTAACGGGATTATGACCTTATTTCTTGAAAATCGGAAGTGAAATTTTTGAACGTTGCGCGCTGAAGACATTCGCTTCGATAACATTGTTTCTATGTTTCTTTGAAAGTTGGAAATAGTCTGGATCCCTTTGAATTACCTAATAAACACATTATGACCTTTATTTCTTGGAATTCGAATGTAACATAATTAAACGTTTGGGTGCTGAAGACAGTCGATATCGTGACTTTGTTCTCTGAGTCATTGAAAGTTTTATATAGTCTAGATGCGCATGGAAAAGACCGGGGAAATACGATTATGACTTTTATTTCTCGGAATTCGAACGTAACATTAATAGTATGGTTGATGAAGAGAGTCTATTTTATAACTTTGATTCTATGGGTCTTGGAAGGAAGGAAACAGTTAGTTCGCTTGAAAATGACTTGCTAAACACGATTATGACCTTTATTTCTTGAAATTTGGAAGTGAAATTTTTGACCGTTTGCGCGCTGAGACATTCGGTTCGATAACATTGTTTTACGTTTCTTTGAAAGTTGGAAATAGTCTAGATCGCTTAGAAATGACCTGCTAAACATGATTATTATATTTATATCCTTAAATGAAAGGTAAAATTTTGAACATTTGCGGGCTGAAGATAGTCTATTTCGTAACTTTGTTTCTATCGGTCTTGGAAGGAAGGAAACAGTCTAGTTCGCAAGAAAATGACTTGCGAAACGGGATTATGACCTTTATTTTTGGAATTCGAACGTAACTTATTAAACGTTTGGTTGCTGAAGACAGTCTATTTTGTAACTAAGTTCTATCGGTTTTGAAAGGAAGGAAACATCTAGTTCGCTTGAAAATGATTTTTCTAAACACGATTATGACCTATATTTCTTGAAATTCAGAAGTGAAATTTTTGAACGTTTGCGCGCTGAAGACAGTCTATTTTGTAACTTTGTTTCTATGGGTCTTGGAAGTTAGGAAATTGTCTAGATCGCTTGAAAATGACCTGCTTATCACGATTATAATATTTATATCCGTAAATTAAAAAGGTAAAATTTTTGAACGTTTGCGCGCTGAAGACATTCGCATCCATAAAATTGTTTCTTTTATGTCTTGGAAAGTTAGACATAGTCTAGATCCATTTGAAATGACCAAATATCACCATTATGACCTTTATTTCTTGGAATTCGAACGTAACTTTATTAAAGGTTTGGATGCTGAAGACAGTCTATTTTGTAACTATGTTTCTATCGTTTTGAAAGGAAGGAAATAGTCTAGATCGCTTGAAAATGACCTGCTATCACGATTATAATATTTATATCCGTAAATTAAAGGTAAAATTTTGAACGTTTGCGGTTGAAGACAGTCTATTTTTAACTTTGTTTCTATGGGTCTTGGAAAGTAGGAAATAGTCTGGATCGCTAGAAAATGAATTGCTAAACGGGATTATGATTTTATTTCTTGAAAATCGGAAGTGAAATTTTTGAACGTTTGCGCGCTGAAGACATTCGCTTCGATAACATTGTTTCTATGTTTCTTTTGAAAGTTGGAAATAGTCTGGATCCCTTTGAATTGACCTAATAAACACCATTATGACCTTTATTTCTTGGAATTCGAATGTAACATAATTATAACGTTTGGGTGCTGAAGACAGTCGATATCGTGACTTTGTTCTCTGAGTCATTGAAAGTTTGATATAGTCTAGATCGCATGGAAAAGACCGGGGAAATACGATTATGACTTTTATTTCTCGGAATTCGAACGTAAACATTAATAGTATGGTTGATGAAGAGTCTATTTTATAACTTTGATTCTATGGGTCTTGGAAGAGGAAACAGTTTAGTTCGCTTGAAAATGACTTGCTAAACACGATTATGACCTTTATTCTTGAAATTTGGAAGTGAAATTTTTGAACGTTTGCGCGCTGAAGACATTCGGTTCGATAACATTGTTTCTAACGTTCTTTGAAAGTTGGAAATAGTCTAGATCGCTTAGAAATGACCTGCTAAACATGATTATTATATTTATATCCTTAAATGAAAAGAGTAAAATTTTCGAACATTTGCGGCTGAAGATAGTCTATTTCGTAACTTTGTTTCTATCGGTCTTGGAAGGAAGGAACAGTCTAGTTCGCAAGAAAATGTCTTGCGAAAACGGGATTATGACCTTTATTTCTTTGGAATTCGAAACGTAACTTTATTAAACGTTTGGTTGCTGAAGACAGTCATTTTGTAACTAAGTTTCTATCGGTTTTGAAAGGAAGGAAACAATCTAGTTTCGCTTGAAAATGATTTTCTAAACCGATTATGACCTATATTTCTTGAAATTCAGAAGTGAAATTTTTGAACGTTTGCGCGCTGAAGACAGTCTATTTTGTAACTTTGTTTCTATGGGTCTTGGAAGTTAGGAAATTGTCTAGATCGCTTGAAAATGACCTGCTTATCACCGATTATAATATTTATATCCGTAAATAAAGGTAAAATTTTTTGAACGTTTGCGCGCTGAAGACATTCGCATCCATAAAATTGTTTCTATGTTTCTTGGAAAGTTAGACATAGTCTAGATCCATTTGAAATGACCAAATAATCACCATTATGACCTTTATTTCTTGGAATTCGAACGTAACTTTATTAAAGGTTTGGATGCTGAAGACAGTCTATTTTGTAACTATGTTTCTATCGGTTTTGAAAGGAAGGAAATAGTCTAGATCGCTTGAAAATGACCTGCTTATCACGATTATAATATTTATATCCGTAAATTAAAAGGTAAAATTTTTGAACGTTTGCGCGTTGGACAGTCTATTTGTAACTTTGTTTCTATGGGTCTTGGAAAGTAGGAAATAGTCTGGATCGCTAGAAAATGAATTGCTAAACGGGATATGACTTTATTTCTTGAAAATCGGAAGTGAATTTTTGAACGTTTGCGCGCTGAAGACATTCGCTTCGATAACATTGTTTTATGTTTCTTTTGAAAGTTGGAAATAGTCTGGATCCCTTTGAATTGACCTAATAAACACCATTATGACCTTTATTTCTTGGAATTCGAATGTAACATAATTAAACGTTGGGTGCTGAAGACAGTCGATATCGTGACTTTGTTCTGAGTCATTGAAAGTTTGATATAGTCTAGATCGCATGGAAAAGACCGGGGAAATACGATTATGACTTTTATTTCTCGGAATTCGAACGTAACATTAATAGTATGGTTGATGAAGAGAGTCTATTTTATAACTTTGATTCTATAGGTCTTGGAAGGAAGGAAACAGTTTAGTTCGCTTGAAATGACTTGCTAAACGATTATGACCTTTATTTCTGAAATTCGGAAGTGAAATTTTTGAACGTTTGCGCGCTGAAGACATTCGGTTCGATAACATTGTTTCTACGTTTCTTTGAAAGTTGGAAATAGTCTAGATCGCTTAGAAATGACCTGCTAAACATGATTATTATATTATATCCTTAAATGAAAAGGTAAATTTTTGAACATTTGCGGGCTGAAGATAGTCTATTTCGTAACTTTGTTTCTATCGGTCTTGGAAGGAAGGAAACAGTCTAGTTCGCAAAAATGACTTGCGAAACGGGATTAACCTTTATTTCTTGGAATTCGAACGTAACTTTATTAAACGTTTGGTTGCTGAAGACAGTCTATTTTGTAACTAAGTTTCTATCGGTTTTGAAAGGAAGGAAACAATCTAGTTCGCTTGAAAATGATTTTCTAAACACGATTATGACCTATATTTCTTGATATTCAAAGTGAAATTTTTGAACGTTTGGCGCTGAAGACAGTCTATTTTGTAACTTTGTTTCTATGGGTCTTGGAAGTTAGGAAATTGTCTAGATCGCTTGAAAATGACCTGCTTATCACGATTATAATATTTATATCCGTAAATTAAAAGTAAAATTTTTGAACGTTTGCGCGCTGAAACATTCGCATCCATAAAATTGTTTCTATGTTTCTTGGAAAGTTAGACATAGTCTAGATCCATTTGAAATGACCAAATAATCACCATTATGACCTTTATTTCTTGGAATTCGAACGTAACTTTATTAAAGGTTTGGATGCTGAAGACAGTCTATTTGTAACTATGTTTCTATCGGTTTTGAAAGGAAGGAAATAGTCTAGATCGCTTGAAAATGACCTGCTTATCACGATTATATATTTATATCCGTAAATTAAAAGGTAAAATTTTTGAACGTTTGCGCGTTGAAGACAGTCTATTTTGTAACTTTGTTTCTATGGGTCTTGGAAAGTAGGAAATAGTCTGGATCGCTAGAAAATGAATTGCTAAACGGGATTATGACCTTTATTTCTTGAAAATCGGAAGTGAAATTTTTGAACGTTTGCGCGCTGAAGACATTCGCTTCGATAACATTGTTTCTATGTTCTTTGAAAGTTGGAAATAGTCTGGATCCCTTTGAATTGACCTAATAAACACCATTATGACCTTTATTTCTTGGAATTCGAATGTAACATAATTAAACGTTTGGGTGCTGAAGACAGTCGATATCGTGACTTTGTCTCTGAGTCATTGAAAGTTTGATATAGTCTAGATCGCATGGAAAACCGGGGAATACGATTATGACTTTATTTCTCGGAATTCGAACGTAACATTAATATATGGTTGATGAAGAGAGTCTATTTTATAACTTTGATTCTATGGGTCTTGGAAGGAAGGAAACAGTTTAGTTCGCTTGAAAATGACTTGCTAAACACGATTATGACCTTTATTTCTTGAAATCGGAAGTGAAATTTTTGAACGTTTGCGCGCTGAAGACATTCGGTGAGATAACATTGTTTCTACGTTTCTTTAAAGTTGGAAATAGTCTAGATCGCTTAGAATGACGCCTAAACATGATTATTATTTATATCCTAAATGAAAAGGTAAAATTTTGAACATTTGCGGGCTGAAGATAGTCTATTTCGTAACTTTGTTTCTATCGGTCTTGGAAGGAAGGAACAGTCTATTCGCAAGAAAATGACTTGCGAAACGGGATTATGACCTTTATTCTGGAATTCGAACGTAACTTTATTAAACGTTTGGTTGCTGAAGACAGTCTATTTTGTAACTAAGTTTCTATCGGTTTTGAAAGGAAGAAACAATCTAGTTCGCTTGAAAATGATTTTCTAAACACCGATTATGACCTATATTTCTTGATATTCAGAAGTGAATTTTTGAACGTTTGCGCGCTGAAGACAGTCTATTTTGTAACTTTGTTTCTATGGGTCTTGGAAGTTAGGAAATTGTCTAGATCGCTTGAAAATGACCTGCTTATCACGATTTATAATATTTATATCCGTAATTAAAAGGTAAAATTTTTGAACGTTTGCGCGCTGAAACATTCGCATCCATAAAATTGTTTCTATGTTCTTGGAAAGTTAGACATAGTCTAGATCCATTTGAAATGACCAAATAATCACCATTATGACCTTTATTTCTTGGAATTCGAACGTAACTTTATTAAAGGTTTGGATGCTGAAGACAGTCTATTTGTAACTATGTTTCTATCGGTTTTGAAAGGAAGGAAATAGTCTAGATCGCTTGAAAATGACCTGCTTATCACGATTATAATATTTATATCCGTAAATTAAAAGGTAAATTTTGAACGTTTGCGCGTTGAAGACAGTCTATTTTGTAACTTTGTTTCTATGGGTCTTGGAAAGTAGGAAATAGTCTGGATCGCTAGAAAATGAATTGCTAACGGGATTGAACCTTTATTTCTTGAAAATCGGAAGTGAAATTTTTGAACGTTTGCGCGCTGAAGACATTCGCTTCGATAACATTGTTTCTTATGTTTCTTGAAAGTTGAAATAGTCTGGATCCCTTTGAATTGACCTAATAAACACCATTATGACCTTTATTTTCTTGAATTCGAATGTAACATAATTAAACGTTTGGGTGCTGAAGACAGTCGATATCGTGACTTTGTTCTCTGAGTCATTGAAAGTTTGATATAGTCTAGATCGCATGGAAAAGACCGGGGAATACGATTATGACTTTTATTTCTCGGAATTCGAACGTAACATTAATTAGTATGGTTGATGAAGAGAGTCTATTTTATAACTTTGATCTATGGGTCTTGGAAGGAAGGAAACAGTTTAGTTCGCTTGAAATGACTTGCTAACACGATTATGACCTTTATTTCTTGAAATTCGGAAGTGAAATTTTTGAACGTTTGCGCGCTGAAGACATTCGGTGAGATAACATTGTTTCTACGTTTTTTGAAAGTTGGAAATAGTCTAGATCGCTTAGAAATGACCTGCTAAACATGATTATTATATTTATATCCTTAAATGAAAAGGTAAAATTTTTGAACATTTGCGGGCTGAAGATAGTCTATTTCGTAACTTTGTTTCTATCGTCTTGGAAGGAAGGAAACAGTCTAGTTCGCAAGAAAATGACTAGCGAAACGGGATTATGACCTTTATTTCTTGGAATTCGAACGTAACTTTATTAAACGTTTGGTTGCTGAAGACAGTCCTATTTTGTAACTAGTTTCTATCGGTTTTGAAAGGAGAAACAATCTAGTTCGCTTGAAAATGATTTTCTAAACACGATTATGACCTATATTTCTTGAATTCAGAAGTGAAATTTTTGAACGTTTGCGCGCTGAAGACAGTCTATTTTGTAACTTTGTTTCTCTGGGTCTGGAAGTTAGGAAATAGTCTAGATCGCTTGAAAATGACCTGCTTATCACGATTATAATATTTATATCCGTAAATTAAAGGTAAAATTTTTGAACGTTTGCGCGTTGAAGACAGTCTATTTTGTAACTTTGTTTCTATGGTCTTGAAAGTAGGAAATAGTCTGGATCGCTAGAAAATGAATTGCTAAACGGGATTATGACCTTTATTTCTTGAAATCGGAAGTGAAATTTTGAACGTTTGCGCGCGAAGACATTCGCTTCGATAACATTGTTTCTATGTTTCTTTGAAAGTTGGAAATAGTCTGGTCCCTTTGAATTGACCTAATAAACACCATTATGACCTTTATTTCTTGGAATTCGAATGTAACATAATTAAACGTTTGGGTGCTGAAGACAGTCGATATCGTGACTTTATTCTCTGAGTCATTGAAAGTTTGATATAGTCTAGTCGCATGGAAAAGACCGGGGAAATACGATTATGACTTTTATTTCTCGGAATTCGAACGTAACATTATAGTATGGTTGATGAAGACAGTCTATTTTATAACTTTGATTCTATGGTCTTGAAGAAGAAACAGTTTAGTTCGCTTGAAAAATGATTTTCTAACACGATTATGACCTTATTCTTAAAATTCGGAAGTGAAATTTTGAACGTTTGGTTGCTCAAGACAGTCTATTTTGTAACTATGTTTCTATCGGTTTTGCAAGGAAGGAAACAGTCTAGTTCGCTTGAAAATGATTTTCTAAACACGATTATGACCTATTATTTCTTGAAATTCGGAAGTGAAATTTTGAACGTTTGCGCGCTGAAGACATTCGGTTCGATAACATTGTTTCTACGTTTCTTTGAAAGTTGGAAAATAGTCTAGATCGCTTAGAAATGACCAAATATCACCATTATGACCTTTATTTCTGGAATTCGAACGTAACTTTATTAAGGTTTGGATGCTGAAGACAGTCTATTTGTAACTATGTTTCTATCGGTTTTGAAGAAAGGAAATAGTCTAGATCGCTTGAAAATGACCTGCTTATCACGATTATAATATTTATATCCGTAATTAAAAGGTAAAATTTTTGAACGTTTGCGCGATGAAGACATTTGCTTCCATAAAATTGTTTCTATGTTTCTTGGAAAGTTAGACATAGTCTAGATCCCTTTGAATGACCTAATAAACCCCATTATGACCTTTATTTCTTGGAATTCGAAAGTAACATAATTAAACGATTGGGTGCTGAAGACAGTCGATATCGTGACTTTGTTCTCTGAGTCATTTGAAAGTTTGCTATAGTCTAGATCGCTTGGAAAAGACCGGGGAAATACGATTATGACTTTTATTTCTCGAATTCGAACGTAACATTAATAAACGTATGGTTGATGAAGAGAGTCTATTTATAACTTTGATTCTATGGGTCTTGGAAGGAAGGAAACAGTTTAGTTCGCTTGAAAAATGACTTGCTAAACACGATTATGACCTTTATTCCTAAAATTCGGAAGTGAAATTTTGAACGTTTGCGCGCTGAAGACATTTGCTCCATAAAATTGTTTCTATGTTTCTTGGAAAGTTAGACATAGTCTAGATCCCTTTGAAATGACCAAATAAACACCATTATGACTTTATTTCTGGAATTCGAACGTAACTTTATTAGTTGGTGCTGAAGACCGTCTATTTTGTAACTATGTTTCTAATCGGTTTTGAAAGGAAGGAAACAGTCTGAGTTCGCTTGAAAATGATTTTCTAAACACGATTATGACCTATATTTCTTGAAATTCAGAAGTGAAATTTTGAACGTTTGCGCGCTGAAGACAGTCTATTTGTAACTTTGTTTCTATGAGCCTTGGAAAGTAGGAAATAGTCTAGATCGCTTGAAAATGACCTGCTTATCACGATTATTATATTTATATCCTTAAATTAAAAGGTAAAATTTTTGAACGTTTGCGCGCTGAAGACATTCGCTTCGATAACATTGTTTCTATGTTTCTTTGAAAGTTCGAAATAGTCTAGATCGCTTAGAAATGACCTGCTAAACACGATTATTATATTTATATCCTTAAATTAAAAGGTAAAATTTTTGAACGTTTGCGCGCTGAAGACATTCGCTTCCATAACATTGTTTGTATGTTTCTTGGAAAGTTAGACATAGTCTAGATCCTTTCAATTGACCTAATATAACCCTTATGACCTTTTATTTCTTGGAATTCGAAAGTAACATAATTAAACGTTTGGGTGCTGAAGACAGTCGATATCGTACATTTGTTCCTGAGTCATTGAAAGTTTGATATAGTAGATCGCTTGGAAAAGACCGGGAAATACGATTATGACTTTATTTCTCGGAATTCGAACGTAACATTAATAAACGTATGGTTGATGAAGAGAGTCTATTTATAACTTTGATTCTATCGTTTTGAAAGAAGGAAACAGTCTAGTTCGCTTGAAAATGATTTTCTAAACACGATTATGACCTATATTTCTTGAAATTCAGAAGTGAAATTTTTGGACGTTTGCGCGCTGAAGACAGTCTATTTTGTAACTTTGTTTCTATGGGTCTTGGAAGTTAGGAAATAGTCTAGATCGCTTGAAAATGACTGCTTATCACGATTATTATATTTATATCCGTAAATTAAAAGGTAAAATTTTTGAACGTTTACGCGCTGAAGACATTCGCTTCCATAAAATTGTTTCTATGTTTCTTGGAAAGTTAGACATAGTCTAGATCCCTTTGAAATGACCAAATAAACACCATTATGACCTTTATTTCTTGGAATTCGAACGTAACTTTATTAAACGTTTGGTTGCTGAAGACAGTCTATTTTGTAACTATGTTTCTATCGGTTTTGAAAGGAAGGAAATAGTCTAGATCGCTTGAAAATGACCTGCTTATCACGATTATAATATTTATATCCGTAAATTAAAAGGTAAAATTTTGAACGTTTGCGCGTTGGACAGTCTATTTTGTAACTTTGTTCTATGGGTCTTGGAAAGTAGGAAATAGTCTGGATCGCTAGAAAATGAATTGCTAAACGGGATTATGACCTTTATTTCTTGAAAATCGGAAGTGAAATTTTTGAACGTTTGCGCGCTGAAGACATTCGCTTCGATAACATTGTTTCTATGTTTCTTTGAAAGTTGGAATAGTCTGGATCCCTTTGAATTGACCTAATAAACACCATTATGACCTTTATTTCTTGGAATTCGAATGTAACATAATTAAACGTTTGGGTGCTGAAGACAGTCGATATCGTGACTTTGTTCTCTGAGTCATTGAAAGTTTGATATAGTCTAGATCGCATGGAAAAGACCGGGGAAATACGATTATGACTTTTATTTCTCGGAATTCGAACGTAACATTAATAGTATGGTTGATGAAGAAAGTCTATTTTATAACTTTGATTCTATGGGTCTTGGAAGGAAGGAAACAGTTTAGTTCGCTTGAAAATGACTTGCTAAACACGATTATGACCTTTATTTCTTGAAATTTGGAAGTGAAATTTTTGAACGTTTGCGCGCTGAAGACATTCGCTTCGATAACATTGTTTCTATGTTTCTTTGAAAGTTGGAAATAGTCTAGATCGCTTAGAAATGACCTGCTAAACACGATTATTATATTTATATCCTTAAATTAAAAGGTAAAATTTTTGAACGTTTGCGCGCTGAAGATAGTCTATTTTGTAACTTTGTTTCTATCGGTCTTGGAAGGAAGGAAACAGTCTAGTTCGCTAGAAAATGACTTGCTAAACGGGATTATGACCTTTATTTCTTGGAATTCGAACGTAACTTTATTAAACGTTTGGTTGCTGAAGACAGTCTATTTTGTAACTATGTTTCTATCGGTTTTGAAAGGAAGGAAACAGTCTAGTTCGCTTGAAAATGATTTTCTAAACACGATTATGACCTATATTTCTTGAAATTCAGAAGTGAATTTTTGAACGTTTGCGCGCTGAAGATAGTCTATGTTGTAACTTTGTTTCTATCGGTCTTGGAAGTTAGGAAATTGTCTAGATCGCTTGAAAATGACCTGCTTATCACGATTATAATATTTATATCCGTAAATTAAAAGGTAAAATTTTTGAACGTTTGCGCGCTGAAGACATTCGCTTCCATAAAATTGTTTCTATGTTTCTTGGAAAGTTAGACATAGTCTAGATCCCTTTGAAATGACCAAATAAACACCATTATGACCTTTATTTCTTGGAATTCGAACGTAACTTTATTAAACGTTTGGTTGCTGAAGACAGTCTATTTTGTAACTATGTTTCTATCGGTTTTGAAAGGAAGGAAATAGTCTAGATCGCTTGAAAATGACCTGCTTATCACGATTATAATATTTATATCCGTAAATTAAAAGGTAAAATTTTTGAACGTTTGCGCGCTGAAGACAGTCTATTTTGTAACTTTGTTTCTATGGGTCTTGGAAAGTAGGAAATAGTCTGGATCGCTAGAAAATGAATTGCTAAACGGGATTATGACCTTTATTTCTTGAAAATCGGAAGTGAAATTTTTGAACGTTTGCGCGCTGAAGACATTCGCTTCGATAACATTGTTTCTATGTTTCTTTGAAAGTTGGAAATAGTCTGGATCCCTTTGAATTGACCTAATAAACACCATTATGACCTTTATTTCTTGGAATTCGAATGTAACATAATTAAACGTTTGGGTGCTGAAGACAGTCGATATCGTGACTTTGTTCTCTGAGTCATTGAAAGCTTGATATAGTCTAGATCGCTTGGAAAAGACCGGGGAAATACGATTATGACTTTTATTTCTCGGAATTCGAACGTAACAGTAATAGTATGGTTGATGAAGAGAGTCTATTTTATAACTTTGATTCTATGGGTCTTGGAAGGAAGGAAACAGTTTAGTTCGCTTGAAAATGACTTGCTAAACACGATTATGACCTTTATTTCTTAAAATTCGGAAGTGAAATTTTTGAACGTTTGCGCGCTGAAGACAGTCTATTTTGTAACATTGTTTCTATGTTTCTTTGAAAGTTGGAAATAGTCTAGATCGCTTAGAAATGACCTGCTAAACACGATTATTATATTTATATCTTTAAAGTAAAAGGTCAAATTTTTGAACGTTTGCGCGCTGAAGATATTCTATGTTGTAA
Organism: Cotesia chilonis; assembly: GCA_018835575.1. Lineage (NCBI taxonomy): Eukaryota > Metazoa > Arthropoda > Insecta > Hymenoptera > Braconidae > Cotesia > Cotesia chilonis. The sequence goes on from RJVT01000227.1 coordinate 13,405, forward strand.
CTTTGTTTCTATCGGTCTTGGAAGGAAGGAAACAGTCTAGTTCGCAAGAAAATGCTTGCGAAACGGGATTATGACCTTTATTTCTTGGAATTCGAACGTAACTTTATTAAACGTTTGGTTGCTGAAGACAGTCTATTTTGTAACTATGTTTCTATCGGTTTTGAAAGGAAGGAAACAGTCTAGTTCGCTTGAAAATGATTTTCTAAACACGATTATGACCTATATTTCTTGAAATTCAGAAGTGAAATTTTTGAACGTTTGCGCGCTGAAGACAGTCTATTTTGTAACTTTGTTTCTATGGGTCTTGGAAGTTAGGAAATAGTCTAGATCGCTTGAAAATGACCTGCTTATCACGATTATAATATTTATATCCGTAAATTAAAAGGTAAAATTTTTGAACGTTTGCGCGCTGAAGACAGTCTATTTTGTAACTTTGTTTCTATGGGTCTTGGAAAGTAGGAAATAGTCTAGATCGCTAGAAAATGAATTGCTAAACGGGATTATGACCTTTATTTCTTGAAAATCGGAAGTGAAATTTTTGAACGTTTGCGCGCTGAAGACATTCGCTTCGATAACATTGTTTCTATGTTTCTTTGAAAGTTGGAAATAGTCTGGATCCCTTTGAATTGACCTAATAAACACCATTATGACCTTTATTTCTTGGAATTCGAATGTAACATAATTAAACGTTTGGGTGCTGAAGACAGTCGATATCGTGACTTTATTCTCTGAGTCATTGAAAGTTTGATATAGTCTAGATCGCATGGAAAAGACCGGGGAAATACGATTATGACTTTTATTTCTCGGAATTCGAACGTAACATTAATAGTATGGTTGATGAAGACAGTCTATTTTATAACTTTGATTCTATGGGTCTTGGAAGGAAGGAAACAGTTTAGTTCGCTTGAAATGATTTTCTAAACACGATTATGACCTATATTTCTTAAAATTCGGAAGTGAAATTTTGAACGTTTGGTTGCTCAAGACAGTCTATTTTGTAACTATGTTTCTATCGGTTTTGGAAGGAAGGAAACAGTCTAGTTCGCTTGAAAATGATTTGCTAAACACGATTATGACCTATATTTCTTGAAATTCGGAAGTGAAATTTTTGAACGTTTGCGCGCTGAAGACATTCGCTTCCATAACATTGTTTCTATGTTTCTTGGAAAGTTGGAAATAGTCTAGATCGCTTAGAAATGACCAAATAATCACCATTATGACCTTTATTTCTTGGAATTCGAACGTAACTTTATTAAAGGTTTGGATGCTGAAGACAGTCTATTTTGTAACTATGTTTCTATCGGTTTTTGAAAGAAAGGAAATAGTCTAGATCGCTTGAAAATGACCTGCTTATCACGATTATAATATTTATATCCGTAAATTAAAAGGTAAAATTTTTGAACGTTTGCGCGATGAAGACATTTGCTTCCATAAAATTGTTTCTATGTTTCTTGGAAAGTTAGACATAGTCTAGATCCTTTGAATTGACCTAATAAACCCATTATGACCTTTATTTCTTGGAATTCGAAAGTAACATAATTAAACGTTTGGGTGCTGAAGACAGTCGATATCGTGACTTTGTTCTCTGAGTCATTGAAAGTTTGCTATAGTCTAGATCGCTTGGAAAAGACCGGGGAAATACGATTATGACTTTTATTTCTCGGAATTCGAACGTAACATTAATAAACGTATGGTTGATGAAGAGAGTCTATTTTATAACTTTGATTCTATGGGTCTTGGAAGGAAGGAAACAGTTTAGTTCGCTTGAAAATGACTTGCTAAACACGATTATGACCTTTATTTCCTAAATTCGGAAGTGAAATTTTGAACGTTTGCGCGCTGAAGACATTTGCTTCCATAAAATTGTTTCTATGTTTCTTGGAAAGTTAGACATAGTCTAGATCCCTTTGAAATGACCAAATAAACACCATTATGACCTTTATTTCTTGGAATTCGAACGTAACTTTATTAAACGTTTGGTTGCTGAAGACAGTCTATTTTGTAACTATGTTTCTATCGGTTTTGAAAGGAAGGAAACAGTCTAGTTCGCTTGAAAATGATTTTCTAAACACGATTATGACCTATATTTCTTGAAATTCAGAAGTGAAATTTTTGAACGTTTGCGCGCTGAAGACAGTCTATTTTGTAACTTTGTTTCTATGGGTCTTGGAAGTTAGGAAATAGTCTAGATCGCTTGAAATGACCTGCTTATCACGATTATTATATTTATATCCTTAAATTAAAAGGTAAAATTTTTGAACGTTTGCGCGCTGAAGACATTCGCTTCGATAACATTGTTTCTATGTTTCTTTGAAAGTTCGAAATAGTCTAGATCGCTTAGAAATGACCTGCTAAACACGATTATTATATTTATATCCTTAAAGTAAAAGGTAAAATTTTTGAACGTTTGCGCGCTGAAGACATTCGCTTCATAACATTGTTTGTATGTTTCTTGGAAAGTTAGACATAGTCTAGATCCCTTTCAATTGACCTAATAAACCCATTATGACCTTTATTTCTTGGAATTCGAAAGTAACATAATTAAACGTTTGGGTGCTGAAGACAGTCGATATCGTGACTTTGTTCTCTGAGTCATTGAAAGTTTGATATAGTCTAGATCGCTTGGAAAAGACCGGGGAAATACGATTATGACTTTTATTTCTCGGATTCGAACGTAACATTAATAAACGTATGGTTGATGAAGAGAGTCTATTTTATAACTTTGATTCTATCGGTTTTGAAAGGAAGGAAACAGTCTAGTTCGCTTGAAAATGATTTTCTAAACACGATTATGACCTATATTTCTTGAAATTCAGAAGTGAAATTTTTGGACGTTTGCGCGCTGAAGACAGTCTATTTTGTAACTTTGTTTCTATGGGTCTTGGAAGTTAGGAAATAGTCTAGATCGCTTGAAAATGACCTGCTTATCACGATTATTATATTTATATCCGTAAATTAAAAGGTAAAATTTTTGAACGTTTGCGCGCTGAAGACATTCGCTTCCATAAAATTGTTTCTATGTTTCTTGGAAAGTTAGACATAGTCTAGATCCATTTGAAATTCCAAATAATCACCATTATGACCTTTATTTCTTGGAATTCGAACGTAACTTTATTAAAGGTTTGGATGCTGAAGACAGTCTATTTTGTAACTATGTTTCTATCGGTTTTGAAAGGAAGGAAATAGTCTAGATCGCTTGAAAATGACCTGCTTATCACGATTATAATATTTATATCCGTAAATTAAAAGGTAAAATTTTTGAACGTTTGCGCGTTGGACAGTCTATTTTGTAACTTTGTTTCTATGGGTCTTGGAAAGTAGGAAATAGTCTGGATCGCTAGAAAATGAATTGCTAAACGGGATTATGACCTTTATTTCTTGAAAATCGGAAGTGAAATTTTTGAACGTTTGCGCGCTGAAGACATTCGCTTCGATAACATTGTTTCTATGTTTCTTTGAAAGTTGGAAATAGTCTGGATCCCTTTGAATTGACCTAATAAACACCATTATGACCTTTATTTCTTGGAATTCGAATGTAACATAATTAAACGTTTGGGTGCTGAAGACAGTCGATATCGTGACTTTGTTCTCTGAGTCATTGAAAGTTTGATATAGTCTAGATCGCATGGAAAAGACCGGGGAAATACGATTATGACTTTTATTTCTCGGAATTCGAACGTAACATTAATAGTATGGTTGATGAAGAGAGTCTATTTATAACTTTGATTCTATGGGTCTTGGAAGGAAGGAAACAGTTTAGTTCGCTTGAAAATGACTTGCTAAACACGATTATGACCTTTATTTCTTGAAATTTGGAAGTGAAATTTTTGAACGTTTGCGCGCTGAAGACATTCGCTTCGATAACATTGTTTCTATGTTTCTTTGAAAGTTGGAAATAGTCTAGATCGCTTAGAAATGACCTGCTAAACACGATTATTATATTTATATCCTTAAATTAAAAGGTAAAATTTTTGAACGTTTGCGCGCTGAAGATAGTCTATTTTGTAACTTTGTTTCTATCGGTCTTGGAAGGAAGGAAACAGTCTAGTTCGCTAGAAAATGACTTGCTAAACGGGATTATGACCTTTATTTCTTGGAATTCGAACGTAACTTTATTAAACGTTTGGTTGCTGAAGACAGTCTATTTTGTAACTATGTTTCTATCGGTTTTGAAAGGAAGGAAACAGTCTAGTTCGCTTGAAAATGATTTTCTAAACACGATTATGACCTATATTTCTTGAAATTCAGAAGTGAAATTTTTGAACGTTTCCGCGCTGAAGACAGTCTATTTTGTACTTTGTTTCTATGGGTCTTGGAAGTTAGGAAATTGTCTAGATCGCTTGAAAATGACCTGCTTATCACGATTATAATATTTATATCCGTAAATTAAAAGGTAAAATTTTTGAACGTTTGCGCGCTGAAGACATTCGCATCCATAAAATTGTTTCTATGTTTCTTGGAAAGTTAGACATAGTCTAGATCCATTTGAAATGACCAAATAATCACATTATGACCTTTATTTCTTGGAATTCGAACGTAACTTTATTAAAGGTTTGGATGCTGAAGACAGTCTATTTTGTAACTATGTTTCTATCGGTTTTGAAAGGAAGGAAATAGTCTAGATCGCTTGAAAATGACCTGCTTATCACGATTATAATATTTATATCCGTAAATTAAAAGGTAAAATTTTTGAACGTTTGCGCGCTGAAGACAGTCTATTTTGTAACTTTGTTTCTATGGGTCTTGGAAAGTAGGAAATAGTCTAGATCGCTAGAAAATGAATTGCTAAACGGGATTATGACCTTTATTTCTTGAAAATCGGAAGTGAAATTTTGAACGTTTGCGCGCTGAAGACATTCGCTTCGATAACATTGTTTCTATGTTCTTTGAAAGTTGGAAATAGTCTGGATCCCTTTGAATTGACCTAATAAACACCATTATGACCTTTATTTCTTGGAATTCGAATGTAACATAATTAAACGTTTGGGTGCTGAAGACAGTCGATATCGTGACTTTGTTCTCTGAGTCATTGAAAGTTTGATATAGTCTAGATCGCATGGAAAAGACCGGGGAAATACGATTATGACTTTTATTTCTCGGAATTCGAACGTAACATTAATAGTATGGTTGATGAAGAGAGTCTTATTTTATAACTTTGATTCTATGGTCTTGGAAGGAAGGAAACAGTTTAGTTCGCTTGAAAATGACTTGCTAAACACGATTATGACCTTTATTTCTTGAAATTTGGAAGTGAAATTTTGAACGTTTGCGCGCTGAAGACATTCGGTTCGATAACATTGTTTCTACGTTTCTTTGAAAGTTGGAAATAGTCTAGATCGCTTAGAAATGACCTGCTAAACATGATTATTATATTTATATCCTTAAATGAAAAGGTAAAATTTTCGAACATTTGCGGGCTGAAGATAGTCTATTTCGTAACTTTGTTTCTATCGGTCTTGGAAGGAAGGAAACAGTCTAGTTCGCAAGAAAATGTCTTGCGAAACGGGATTATGACCTTTATTTCTTGGAATTCGAACGTAACTTTATTAAACGTTTGGTTGCTGAAGACAGTCTATTTTGTAACTAAGTTTCTATCGGTTTGAAAGGAAGGAAACAATCTAGTTTGCTTGAAAATGATTTTCTAAACACGATTATGACCTATATTTCTTGAAATTCAGAAGTGAAATTTTTGAACGTTTGCGCGCTGAAGACAGTCTATTTTGTAACTTTGTTTCTATGGGTCTTGGAAGTTAGGAAATAGTCTAGATCGCTTGAAAATGACCTGCTTATCACGATTATAATATTTATATCCGTAAATTAAAAGGTAAAATTTTTGAACGTTTGCGCGCTGAAGACAGTCTATTTTGTAACTTTGTTTCTATGGGTCTTGGAAAGTAGGAAATAGTCTAGATCGCTAGAAAATGAATTGCTAAACGGGATTATGACCTTTATTTCTTGAAAATCGGAAGTGAAATTTTTGAAACGTTTGCGCGCTGAAGACATTCGCTTCGATAACATTGTTTCTAGTTTCTTTGAAAGTTGGAAATAGTCTGATCCCTTGAATTGACCTAATAAACACATTATGACCTTTATTTCTTGGAATTCGAATGTAACATAATTAACGTTTGGGTGCTGAAGACAGTCGATATCGTGACTTATTCTCTGAGTCATTGAAAGTTTGATATAGTCTAGATCGCATGGAAAAGACCGGGGAAATACGATTATGACTTTATTTCTCGGAATTCGAACGTAACATTAATAGTATGGTTGATGAAGACAGTCTATTTTATAACTTTGATTCTATGGTCTTGGAAGGAGGAAACAGTTAGTTCGCTTGAAAATGATTTCTAAACACGATTATGACCTATATTTCTTAAAATTCGGAAGTGAAAATTTTTGAAACGTTTGGTGCTCAAGACAGTCTATTTTGTAACTATGTTTCTATCGGTTTTGAAAGGAAGGAAACAGTCTAGTTCGCTTGAAAATGATTTGCTAAACACGATTATGACCTATATTTCTTGAAATTCGGAAGTGAAATTTTTGAACGTTTGCGCGCTGAAGACATTCGATTCCATAACATTGTTTCTATGTTTCTTGGAAAGTTGGACATAGTCTAGATCACTTTGAATTGACCTAATAAACCCCATTATGACTTTATTTCTTGGAATTCGAAAGTAACATAATTAAACGTTTGGGTGCTGAAGACAGTCGATATCGTAACTTTGTTCTCTGAGTCATTGAAAGTTTGATATAGTCTAGATCGCTTGGAAAAGACCGGGGAAAATTACGATTATGACTTTTATTTCTCGGAATTCGAACGTAACATTAATAAACGTATGGTTGATGAAGAGAGTCTATTTTATAACTTTGATTCTATCGGTTTTGAAAGGAAGGAAACAGTCTAGTTCGCTTGAAAATGATTTTCTAAACACGATTATGACCTATATTTCTTGAAATTCAGAAGTGAAATTTTTGGACGTTTGCGCGCTGAAGACAGTCATTTTTGTAACTTTGTTTCTATGGGTTTGGAAGTTAGGAAATAGTCTAGATCGCTTGAAAATGAACCTGCTTATCACGATTATAATATTTATATCCGTAAATTAAAAGCGTAAAATTTTTGAAACGTTTGCGCGCTGAAGACATTCGCATCCATAAAATTGTTTCTATGTTTCTTGGAAAGTTAGACATAGTCTAGATCCATTTTGAAATGACCAAATAATCACCATTATGACCTTTATTTCTGGAATCGAACGTAACTTTATTAAAGGTTTGGATGCTGAAGACAGTCTATTTTGTAACTATGTTTCTATCGGTTTTGAAAGGAAGGAAATAGTCTAGATCGCTGAAAATGACCTGCTTAATCACGATATAATATTTATATCCGTAAATTAAAAGGTTAAAATTTTTGAACGTTTGCGCGTTGAAGACAGTCTATTTTGTAACTTTGTTTCTATGGGTCTTGGAAAGTAGGAAATAGTCTGGATCGCTAGAAAATGAATTGCTAAACGGGAGTTATGACCTTTATTTCTTGAAAATCGGAAGTGAAATTTTTGAACGTTTGCGCGCTGAAGACATTCGCTTCGATAACATTGTTTCTATGTTTCTTTGAAAGTTGGAAATAGTCTGGATCCCTTTGAATTGACCTAATAAAACCATTATGACCTTTATTTTCTTGGAATTCGAATGTAACATAATTAAACGTTTGGGTGCTGAAGACAGTCGATATCGTGACTTTGTTCTCTGAGTCATTGAAGAGTTGATATAGTCTAGATCGCATGGAAAAGACCGGGGAAATACGATTATGACTTTTTTTCTCGGAATTCGAACGTAACATTAATAGTATGGTTGATGAAGAGAGTCTATTTTATAACTTTGATTCTATGGGTCTTGGAAGGAAGGAAACAGTTTAGTTCGCTTGAAAATGACTTGCTAAACACGATTATGACCTTTATTTTGAAATTTGGAAGTGAAATTTTTGAACGTTTGCGCGCTGAAGACATTCGGTTCGATAACATTGTTTCTACGTTTCTTGAAAGTTGGAAATAGTCTAGATCGCTTAGAAATGACCTGCTAAACATGATTATTATATTTATATCCTTAAATGAAAAGGTAAAATTTTCGAACATTTGCGGGCTGAAGATAGTCTATTTCGTAACTTTTGTTTCTATCGGTCTTGGAAGGAAGGAAACAGTCTAGTTTCGCAAGAAATGTCTTGCGAAACGGGATTATGACCTTTATTTCTTGGAATTCGAACGTAACTTTATTAACGTTTGGTTGCTGAAGACAGTCTATTTTGTAACTAAGTTTCTATCGGTTTTGAAAGGAAGGAAACAATCTAGTTCGCTTGAAAATGATTTTCTAAACACGATTATGACCTATATTTCTTGAAATTCAGAAGTGAATTTTTGAACGTTTGCGCGCTGAAGATAGTCTATGTTGTAACTTTGTTTCTATCGGTCTTGGAAGTTAGGAAATTGTCTAGATCGCTTGAAAATGACCTGCTTATCACGATTATAATATTTATATCCGTAAATTAAAAGGTAAAATTTTTGAACGTTTGCGCGCTGAAGACATTCGCTTCCATAAAATTGTTTCTATGTTTCTTGGAAAGTTAGACATAGTCTAGATCCCTTTGAAATGACCAAATAAACACCATTATGACCTTTATTTCTTGGAATTCGAACGTAACTTTATTAAACGTTTGGTTGCTGAAGACAGTCTATTTTGTAACTATGTTTCTATCGGTTTTGAAAGGAAGGAAATAGTCTAGATCGCTTGAAAATGACCTGCTTATCACGATTAAATAATATTATATCCGTAAATTAAAAGGTAAAATTTTTGAACGTTTGCCCGTTGGACAGTCTAAACTTTGTTTCTATGGGTCTTGAAAGTAGGAAATAGTCTGGATCGCAGAAATGAATTGCTAAACGGGATTATACCTTTATTTCTTGAAAAATCGGAAGTGAAATTTTTGAACGTTTGCGCGCTGAACATTCGCTTCGATAACATTGTTTCTATGTTTCTTTTGAAAGTTGGAAATAGTCTGGATCCCTTTGAATTGACCTAATAAACACCATTATGACCTTTAATTTCTTGGAATTCGAATGTAACATAATTAAACGTTTGGGTGCTGAAGACAGTCGATATCGTGACTTGTCTCTGAGTCATTGAAAGTTTGATATAGTCTAGATCGCATGAAAAGCCGGGGAATACGATTATGACTTTTATTTCTCGGAATTCGAACGTAACATTAATAGTATGGTTGATGAAGAGAGTCTATTTTATAACTTTGATTCTATGGGTCTTGGAAGGAAGGAAACAGTTTTAGTTCGCTTGAAAATGACTTGCTAAACACGATTATGACCTTATTTCTTGAAATTCGGAAGTGAAATTTTTGAACGTTTGCGCGCTGAAGACATTGCGGTTCGATAACATTGTTTCTACGTTTCTTTGAAAGTTGGAAAATAGTCTAGATCGCTTAGAAATGACCTGCTAAACATGATTATTATATTTATATCCTTAAATGAAAAGGTAAAATTTTTGAACATTTGCGGGCTGAAGATAGTCTATTTCGTAACTTTGTTTCTATCGTCTTGGAAGAAGGAAACAGTCTAGTTCGCAAGAAAATGACTTGCGAAACGGGATTATTACCTTTATTTCTTGGAATTCGAACGTAACTTTATTAAACGTTTGGTTGCTGAAGACAGTCTATTTTGTAACTAAGTTTCTATCGGTTTTGAAGGAAGGAAACAATCTAGTTCGCTTGAAAATGATTTTCTAAACACGATTATGACCTATATTTCTTGAAATTCAGAAGTGAAATTTTTGAACGTTTGCGCGCTGAAGACAGTCTATTTTGTAACTTTGTTTCTCTGGTCTTGGAAGTTAGGAAATAGTCTAGATCGCTTGAAAATGACCTGCTTATCACGATTATAATATTTATATCCGTAAATTAAAAGGTAAAATTTTTGAACGTTTGCGCCGTTGAAGACAGTCTATTTTGTAACTTTGTTTCTATGGGTCTTGGAAAGTAGGAAATAGTCTGGATCGCTAGAAAATGAATTGCTAAACGGGATTATGACCTTTATTTCTTGAAAATCGGAAGTGAAATTTTTGAACGTTTGCGCGCTGAAGACATTCGCTTCGATAACATTGTTTCTATGTTTCTTTGAAAGTTGGAAATAGTCTGGATCCCTTTGAATTGACCTAATAAACACATTATGACCTTTATTTCTTGGAATTCGAATGTAACATAATTAAACGTTTGGGTGCTGAAGACAGTCGATATCGTGACTTTATTCTCTGAGTCATTGAAAGTTTGATATAGTCTAGATCGCATGGAAAAGACCGGGGAAATACGATTATGACTTTTATTTCTCGGAATTCGAACGTAACATAATAGTATGGTTGATGAAGACAGTCTATTTTATAACTTTGATTCTATGGGTCTGGAAGGAAGGAAACAGTTTAGTTCGCTTGAAATGATTTTCTAAACACGATTATGACCTATATTTCTTAAAATTCGGAAGTGAAATTTTTGAACGTTTGGTTGCTCAAGACAGTCTATTTTGTAACTATGTTCTATCGGTTTTGCAAAGGAAGGAAACAGTCTAGTTCGCTTGAAAATGATTTTCTAAACACGATTATGACCTATATTTCTTGAAATTCGGAAGTGAAATTTTTGAACGTTTGCGCGCTGAAGACATTCGGTCGATAACATTGTTTCTACGTTTCTTTGAAAGTTGGAAATAGTCTAGATCGCTTAGAAATGACCAAATAATCACCATTATGACCTTTATTTCTTGGAATTCGAACGTAACTTTATTAAAGGTTTGGATGCTGAAGACAGTCTATTTTGTAACTATGTTTCTATCGGTTTTGAAAGAAAGGAAATAGTCTAGATCGCTTGAAAATGACCTGCTTATCACGATTATAATATTTATATCCGTAAATTAAAAGGTAAAATTTTTGAACGTTTGCGCGATGAAGAATTTGCTTCCATAAAATTGTTTCTATGTTCTTGGAAAGTTAGACATAGTCTAGATCCCTTTGAATTGACCTAATAAACCCATTATGACCTTTATTTCTTGGAATTCGAAAGTAACATAATTAAACGATTGGTGCTGAAGACAGTCGATATCGTGACTTTGTTCTCTGAGTCATTGAAAGTTTGCTATAGTCTAGATCGCTTGGAAAAGACCGGGGAAATACGATTATGACTTTTATTTCTCGGAATTCGAACGTAACATTAATAAACGTATGGTTGATGAAGAGAGTCTATTTTATAACTTTGATTCTATGGGTCTTGGAAGGAAGGAAACAGTTTAGTTCGCTTGAAAATGACTTGCTAAACACGATTATGACCTTTATTTCCTAAAATTCGGAATGAAATTTTTGAACGTTTGCGCGCTGAAGACATTTGCTTCCATAAAATTGTTCTATTTTCTTGGAAAGTTAGACATAGTCTAGATCCTTTGAAATGACCAAATAAACACCATTATGACCTTTATTTCTTGGAATTCGAACGTAACTTATTAGTTGGTTGCTGAAGACCGTCTATTTTGTAACTATGTTTCTATCGGTTTGAAAGGAAGGAAACAGTCTAGTTCGCTTGAAAATGATTTTCTAAACACGATTATGACCTATATTTCTTGAAATTCAGAAGTGAAATTTTTGAACGTTTGCGCGCTGAAGACAGTCTATTTTGTAACTTTGTTTCTATGGGTCTTGGAAGTTAGGAAATAGTCTAGATCGCTTGAAAATGACCTGCTTATCACGATTATTATATTTATATCCTTAAATTAAAAGGTAAAATTTTTGAACGTTTGCGCGCTGAAGACATTCGCTTCGATAACATTGTTTCTATGTTTCTTTGAAAGTTCGAAATAGTCTAGATCGCTTAGAAAAGACCGGGAAATACGATTATGACTTTTATTTCTCGGAATTCGAACGTAACATTATTAAAGTTTGGATGCTGAAGACAGTCTATTTGTAACTATGTTTCTATCGGTTTTGAAAGGAAGGAAATAGTCTAGATCGCTTGAAAATGACCTGCTTATCACGATTATAATATTATATCCGTAAATTAAAAGGTAAAATTTTGAACGTTTGCGCGTTGGACAGTCTATTTTGTAACTTTGTTTCTATGGGTCTTGGAAAGTAGGAAATAGTCTGGATCGCTAGAAAATGAATTGCTAAACGGGATTATGACCTTTATTTCTTGAAAATCGGAAGTGAAATTTTTGAACGTTTGCGCGCTGAAGACATTCGCTTCGATAACATTGTTTCTATGTTCTTGAAAAGTTGGAAATAGTCTGGATCCCTTTGAATTGACCTAATAAACACCATTATGACCTTTTTTCTTGGAATTCGAAATGTAACATAATTAAACGTTTGGGTGCTGAAGACAGTCGATATCGTGACTTTGTTCTCTGAGTCATTGAAAGTTTGATATAGTCTAGATCGCATGGAAAAGACCGGGGAAATACGATTATGACTTTTATTTCTCGGAATTCGAACGTAACATTAATAGTATGGTTGATGAAGAGAGTCTATTTTATAACTTTGATTCTATAGGTCTTGGAAGGAAGGAAACAGTTTAGTTCGCTTGAAAATGACTTGCCTAAACACGATTATGACCTTTATTTCTTGAAATTCGAAGTGAAATTTTTGAACGTTTGCGCGCTGAAGACATTCGGTTCGATAACATTGTTTTCTACGTTTCTTTGAAAGTTGAAATAGTCTAGATCGCTTAGAAATGACCTGCTAAACATGATTATTATATTTATATCCTTAAATGAAAAGGTAAATTTTGAACATTTGCGGGCTGAAGATAGTCTATTTCGTAACTTTGTTTCTATCGGTCTTGGAAGGAAGGAACAGTCTAGTTCGCAAGAAAATGACTTGCGAAACGGGATTATGACCTTTATTTCTTGGAATTCGAACGTAACTTTATTAAACGTTTGGTTGCTGAAGACAGTCTATTTTGTAACTAAGTTTCTATCGGTTTTGAAAGGAAGGAAACAATCTAGTTCGCTGAAAATGATTTTCTAAACACGATTATGACCTATATTTCTTGAAATTCAGAAGTGAAATTTTTGAACGTTTGCGCGCTGAGACAGTCTATTTTGTAACTATGTTTCTATCGGTTTTGCAAGGAAGGAACAGTCTAGTTCGCTTGAAAATGACCTGCTTCACGATTATAATATTTATATCCGTAAATTAAAAGGTAAAATTTTTGAACGTTTGCGCGCTGAAAACATTCGCATCCATAAAATTGTTTCTATGTTCTTGGAAAGTTAGACATAGTCTAGATCCATTTGAAATGACCAAATAATCACCATTATGACCTTTATTTCTTGGAATTCGAACGTAACTTTATTAAAGGTTGGATGCTGAAGACAGTCTATTTGTAACTATGTTTCTATCGGTTTTTGAAAGGAAGGAAATAGTCTAGATCGCTTGAAAATGACCTGCTTATCACGATTATAATATTTATATCCGTAAATTAAAAGGTAAAATTTTGAACGTTTGCGCGTTGAAGACAGTCTATTTTGTAACTTTGTTTCTATGGGTCTTGGAAAGTAGGAAATAGTCTGGATCGCTAGAAAATGAATTGCTAAACGGGATTATGACCTTTATTTCTTGAAAATCGGAAGTGAAATTTTGAACGTTTGCGCGCTGAAGACATTCGCTTCGATAACATTGTTTCTATGTTTCTTGAAAGTTGGAAATAGTCTAGATCGCTTAGAAATGACCTGCTAAACACATTATTATATTTAATATCCTTAAAATAAAAGGTAAAATTCTTGAACGTTTGCGCGCTGAAGACATTCGCTTCCATAACATGTTTGTATGTTTCTTGGAAAGTTAGACATAGTCTAGATCCCTTTCAATTGACCTAATAAACCCCATTATGACCTTTATTTCTTGGAATTCGAAAGTAACATAATTAAACGTTTGGGTGCTGAAGACATCGATATCGTAACTTTGTTCCTGAGTCATTGAAAGTTTGATATAGTCTAGATCGCTTGGAAAAGACCGGGAAATACGATTATGACTTTTATTTCTCGGAATTCGAACGTAACATTAATAAACGTATGGTTGATGAAGAGAGTCTATTTTATAACTTTGATTCTATCGGTTTTGAAAGGAAGAAACAGTCTAGTTCGCTTGAAAATGATTTTCTAAACACGATTATGACCTATTTCTTGAATTCAGAAGTGAAATTTTTGGACGTTGCGCGCTGAAGACAGTCTATTTTGTAACTTTGTTTTATGGGGTCTTGAAGTTAGAAATAGTCTAGATCGCTTGAAAATGACCTGCTTATCACGATTATTATATTTATATCCGTAAATTAAAAGGTAAAATTTCTGAACGTGTGCGCGCTGAAGACAGTCTATTTTGTAACTTTGTGACTATGGTCTTGGAAAGTACGAATAGTCTGGATAGATGGAAATGACTTGCTAAACGGGATATACCTTTATTTCTTGAAAATCGGAAGTGAAATTTTTGAACGTTTGCGCCCTGAAGACATTCGGTTCGATAACATTGTTTCTACGTTTCTTTGAAAGTTGGAATAGTCTAGATCGCTTAGAAATGACCTGCTAAACACGATTATTATATTTATATCCTTAAATTAAAAGGTAAAATTTTTGAACGTTTGCGGGCTGAAGACAGTCTATTTTGTATCTTTGTTTCTATGGGTCTTGGAAAGTAGGAAATAGTCTAGATCGCTTAGAAATGACCTGCTAAACACGATTATTATATTTATATCCTTAAATTAAAAGGTAAAATTTTTGATCGTTAGCGCGCTGAAGACATTCGCATCCATAAAATTGTTTCTATGTTTCTTGGAAAGTTGGACATAGTCTAGATCCTTTGAATTGACCTAATAAACACTATTATGACCTTTATTTCTTGGAATTCGAATGTAACATAATTAAACGTTTGGGTGCTGAAGACAGTCGATATCTTGACTTGTTCTCTGAGTTTTTGAAAGTTTGATATAGTCTAGATTGCTTGGAAAAGACCGGGGAAATACGATTATGACATTTAATTCTCGGAATTCGAAAGTAACATTAATAAACGTATGGTTGATGAAGACAGTCTATTTTATAACTTTGTTTCTATGGTCTTGGAAGGAAGGAAACAGTTTAGTTCGCTTGAAAATGACTTGGTAAACGACTATCAATTTATTTCGTAAAATTAGAATGTAAAATTTTCGAACGTTTGGGCGCAAATGACATTCGATTTTGTAATTTGTTCGTAATGTCTTTGAAAGTAGGAAATAGTCTAGATCGCTTGAAATGACCTGCTTATCACGATTATGATATTTATATCCTTAAATTAAAAGGTAAATTTTTGAACGTTTGCGCGCTGAAGATAGTCTAATTTGTAACTTTGTTCTATCGGTCTTGGAAGAAAGGAAACAGTTTAGTTCGCTAGAAAATGACTTGCTAAACGGGATTATGACCTTTATTTCTTGAAAATCGGAAGTGAAATTTTTGAACGTTTTCGCGCTGAAGACATTCGCTTCCATAAAAATGTTTCTATGTTTCTTGGAAAGTTAGACATAGTCTAAATCCCTTTGAAATGACCTAATAAACCCCCATTATAACCATTATTTCTTGGAATTCCGAACGTAACTTTATTAAACGTTTGGTTGCTGAATACAGTCTATTTTGTAACTTTGTTTCTATCGGTCTTGGAAGGAAGGAAACAGTCTAGTTCGCTAGAAAATGACTTGCTAAACGGGATTATGACCTTTATTTCTTGAAAATCGGAAGTGAAATTTTTGAACGTTTGCGCGCTGAAGACATTCGCTTCCATAAAATTGTTTCTATGTTTCTTGGAAAGTTAGACATAGTCTAGATCCCTTTGAAATGACCTAATAAACCCCATTATGACCTTTATTTCTTGGAATTCGAACGTAACTTTATTAAACGTTTGGTTGCTGAAGACAGTCTATTTTGTAACTATGTTTCTATCGGTTTTGAAAGGAAGGAAACAGTCTAGTTCGCTTGAAAATGATTTTCTAAACACGATTATGACCTATATTTCTTGAAATTCAGAAGTGAAATTTTTGAACGTTTGCGCGCTGAAGACAGTCTATTTTGTAAATTTGTTTCTATGGGTCTTGGAAGTTAGGAATTAGTCTAGATCGCTTGAAAATGACCTGCTTATCACGATTATTATATTTATATCGTTAAATTAAAAGGTAAAATTTTTGAACGTTTGCGCGCTGAAGATAGTCTTTTTGTAACTTTGTTTCTATCGTCTTGGAAGGAAGGAAAAAGTCTAGTTCGCTAGAAAATGACTTGCTAAACGGGATTATGACCTTTATTTCTTGAAAATCGGAAGTGAAATTTTTGAACGTTTGCGCGCTGAAGACAGTCTATTTTGTAACTTTGTTTCTATGGGTCTTGGAAGTTAGGAAATAGTCTAGATCGCTTGAAAATGACCTGCTTATCACGATTATTATATTTATATCCGTAAATTAAAAGGTAAAATTTCTGAACGTTTGCGCGCTGAAGACAGTCTATTTTGTAACTTTGTGACTATGGGTCTTGGAAAGTACGAAATAGTCTGGATAGATAGAAAATGACTTGCTAAACGGGATTATGACCTTTATTTCTTGAAAATCGAAGTGATATTTTTGAACGTTTGCGCGCTGAAGACATTCGCTTCGATAACATTGTTTCTATGTTTCTTTGAAAGTTGGAAATAGTCTAGATCGCTTAGAAATGACCTGCTAAACACGATTATTATATTTATATCCTTAAATTAAAAGGTAAAATTTTTGAACGTTTGCGCGCTGAAGACATTCGCTTCCATAAAATTGTTTCTATGTTTCTTGAAAGTTGGACATAGTCTAGATCCTTTGAATTGACCTAATAAACACATTATGACCTTTATTTCTTGGAATTCGAAAGTAACATAATTAAACGTTTGGGTGCTGAAGACAGTCGATATCGTAACTTTGTTCTCTGAGTCATTGAAAGTTTGATATATCTAGATCGCTTGGAAAAGACCGGGGAAATACGATTATGACTTTTATTTCTCGGAATTCGAACGTAACATTAATAAACGTATGGTTGATGAAGAGAGTCTATTTTATAACTTTGATTCTATCGGTTTTGAAAGGAAGAAACAGTCTAGTTCGCTTGAAATGATTTTCTAAAACACGATTATGACTATATTTCTTGAAATTCAGAAGTGAAATTTTGGACGTTTGCGCGCTGAAGACAGTCTATTTTGTAACTTTGTTCTATGGGTCTTGGAAGTTAGGAAATAGTCTAGATCGCTTGAAAATGACCTGCTTATCACGATATTATATTTTATCCGTAAATTAAAAGGTAAAATTTCTGAACGTGTGCGCGCTGAAGACAGTCTATTTTGTAACTTTGACTAGGTCTTGGAAAGTACGAAATAGTCTGGATAGATGGAAATGACTTGCTAACGGATTATGACCTTTATTTCTTGAAAATCGGAAGTGAAATTTTTGAACGTTGCGCCCTGAAGACATTCGGTTCGATAACATTGTTTCTACGTTTCTTTGAAAGTGGAAATAGTCTAGATCGCTTAGAAATGACCTGCTAAACATGATTATTATATTATATCCTTAAATGAAAAGGTCAAATTTTTGAACGTTTGCGCGCTGAAGATAGTCTATTTTGTAACTTTGTTTCTATGGGTCTTGGAAGTTAGGAAATAGTCTAGATCGCTTAGAAATGACCTGCTAAACATGATTATTATATTTATATCCTTGAATTAAAGGCAAAATGTTTGATCGTTAGCGCGCTGAAGACATTCGCATCCATAAAATTGTTTCTATGTTTCTTGGAAAGTTGGACATAGTCTAGATCCTTTGAATTGACCTAATAAACACTATTATGACCTTATTTCTTGGAATTCGAATGTAACATAATTAAACGTTTTGGGTGCTGAAGACAGTCGATATCTTGACTTTGTTCTCTGAGTTTTTGAAAGTTTGATATAGTCTAGATTGCTTGGAAAAGACCGGGAAATACGATTATGACATTTAATTCTCGGAATTCGAAAGTAACATTAATAAACGTATGGTTGATGAAGACAGTCTATTTTATAACTTTGTTTCTATGGTCTTGGAAGGAAAGGAAACAGTTTAGTTCGCTTGAAAATGACTTGGTAAACACGACTATCAAATTTATTTCGTAAAAATTAGAATGTAAAATTTTCGAACGTTTGGGCGCAAATGACATTCGATTTGTAATTTTGTTCGTATATGTCTTTGAAAGTAGGAAATAGTCTAGATCGCTTGAAAATGACCTGCTTATCACGATTATGATATTTATATCCTTAAATTAAAAGGTAAAATTTTTGAACGTTTGCGCGCTGAAGATAGTCTAATTGTAACTTTGTTCTATCGGTCTGGAAGAAAGAAACAGTTTAGTTCGCTAGAAAATGACTTGCTAAACGGGATTATACCTTTATTCTTGAAAATCGGAAGTGAAATTTTTGAACGTTTGCGCGCTGAAGACATTCGCTTCCATAAAAATGTTTCTATGTTTCTTGAAAGTTAGACATAGTCTAAATCCCTTTGAAATGACCTAATAAACCCCATTATAACCATTATTTCTTGAATTCGAACGTAACTTTATTAAACGTTTGGTTGCTGAATACAGTCTATTTGTAACTATGTTTCTATCGGCTTGGAAGAAGGAAACAGTCTAGTTCGCTAGAAAATGATTTGCTAAACGGATATGACTTATATTTCTTGAAAATCGGAAGTGAAATTTTTGAACGTTTGCGCGCTGAAGACATTCGCTTCCAATAAATTGTTTCTATGTTTCTTGGAAATTTAGACATAGTCTAGATCCCTTTGAAATGACCTAATAACCCCATTATGACCTTTATTTCTTGGAATTCGAAAGTAACTTTGTTAAACGTTTGGTTGCTGAAGACAGTCTATTTTGTAACTATGTTTCTATCGGATTTGAAAGGAAGGAACAATCTAGTTCGCTTGAAAATGATTTTCTAAACACGATTATGACCTATATTTCTTGAAATTCAGAAGTGAAATTTTGAACGTTTGCGCGCTGAAGACAGTCTTTTTGTAAATTTGTTTCTATGGGTCTTGGAAGTTAGAATTAGTCTAGATCGCTTGAAATGACCTGCTTATCACGATATTATATTATATCGTTAAATTAAAAGGTAAAATTTTTGAACGTTTGCGCGCTGAAGATAGTCTATTTTGTAACTTTGTTTCTATCGGTCTTGGAAGGAAGGAAACAGTCTAGTTCGCTAGAAAATGACTTGCTAAACGGGATTATGACCTTTATTTCTTGAAAATCGGAAGTGAAATTTTTGAACGTTGCTCGCTGAAGACAGTCTATTTGTAACTTTGTTTCTATGGTCTTGGAAGTTAGGAATAGTCTAGATCGCTTGAAAATGACCTGCTTATCCGATTATTATATTTATATCCGTAAATTAAAAGGTAAAATTTCTGAACGTTTGCGCGCTGAAGACAGTCTATTTTGTAACTTTGTGACTATGGGTCTTGGAAAGTACGAATAGTCTGGATAGATAGAAAATGACTTGCTAAACGGGATTATGACCTTTATTTCTTGAAAATCGGAAGTGATTTTTGAACGTTTGCGCGCTGAAGACATTCGCTTCGATAACATTGTTTCTATGTTTTTTGAAAGTTGGAAATAGTCTAGATCGCTTAAAAATGACCTGCTAAACACGATTATTATATTTATATCCTTAAATTAAAAGGTAAATTCTTGAACGTTTGCGCGCTGAAGACATTCGCTTCCATAACATTGTTTCTATGTTTCTGGAAAGTTGGACATAGTCTAGATCCCTTTGAATTGACCTAATAAACACCATTATGACTTTATTTCTTGGAATTCGAAAGTAACATAATTAAACGTTGGGTGCTGAAGACAGTCGATATCGTGACTGTTCTCTGAGTCATTGAAAGTTTGATATAGTCTAGATCGCTTGGAAAAGATCGGGAAATACGATTATGACTTTTATTTCTCGGAATTCGAACGTAACATAAATAGTATGGTTGATGAAGAGAGTCTATTTATAACTTTGATTCTATGGTCTTGGAAGGAAGGAATCAGTTTAGTTCGCTTGAAAATGACTTGCTAAACACGATTATGACCTTTATTTCTTAAATTCGGAAGTGAAACTTTTGAACGTTTGCGCGCTGAAGACATTCGGTTCGATAACATTGTTTCTACGTTTCTTTGAAGTTGGAAATAGTCTAGATCGCTTAGAAATGACCTGCTAAACATGATTATTATTTATATCCTTAAATGAAAAGGTAAAATTTTGAACGTTTGCGCGCTGAAGATAGTCTATTTTGTAACTTTGTTTCTATGGGTCTTGGAAGTTAGGAAATAGTCTAGATCGCTTAGAAATGACCTGCTAAACATGATTATATATTTATATCCTTGAATAAAAGGCAAAATGTTTGATCGTTGCGCGCTGAAGACATTCGCATCCATAAAATTGTTTCTATGTTTCTTGGAAAGTTGGACATAGTCTAGATCCCTTTGAATTGACCTAATAAACACCATTATGACCTTTATTTCTTGGAATTCGAAAGTAACATAATTAAACGTTTGGGTGCTGAAGACAGTCGATATCTTGACTTTTGTTCTCTGAGTTTTTGAAAGTTTGATATAGTCTAGATTGCTTGGAAAGACCGGGGAAATACGATTATGACATTAATTCTCGGAATTCGAACGTAACATTAATAAACGTATGGTTGATGAAGACAGTCTATTTTATAACTTTGTTTCTATGGGTCTTGGAAGGAAGGAAACAGTTTAGTTCGCTTGAGAATGACTTGGTAAACACGACTATCAAATTATTTCGTAAAAATTAGAATGTAAAATTTTCGAACGTTTGGGCGCAAATGACATTCGATTTTGTAATTTTGTTCGTATATGTCTTGAAAGTAGGAAATGTCTAGATCGCTTGAAAATGACCTGCTATCACGATTATGATATTATATCCTTAAATTAAAAGGTAAAATTTTTGAACGTTTGCGCGCTGAAGATAGTCTATGTTGTAACTTTGTTTCTATCGGTCTTGGAAGGAAGGAAACAGTCTAGTTCGCTAGAAAATGACTTGCTAAACGGGATTATGACCTTTATTTCTTGGAATTCGAACGTAACTTTATTAAACGTTTGGTTGCTGAAGACAGTCTATTTTGTAACTATGTTTCTATCGGTTTTGAAAGGAAGGAAACAGTCTAGTTCGCTTGAAAATGATTTTCTAAACACGATTATGACCTATATTTCTTGAAATTCAGAAGTGAAATTTTTGAACGTTTGCGCGCTGAAGACAGTCTATTTTGTAACTTTGTTTCTATGGGTCTTGGAAGTTAGGAAATAGTCTAGATCGCTTAGAAATGACCTGCTAAACACGATTATTATATTTATATCCTTAAATTAAAAGGTAAAATTTTTGAACGTTTGCGGGCTGAAGACATTCGCATCCATAAAATTGTTTCTATGTTTCTTGGAAAGTTGACATAGTCTAGATCCCTTTGAATTGACCTAATAAACACCATTATGACCTTATTTCTTGGAATTCGAAATGTAACATAATTGAACGTTTGGGTGCTGAAGACAGTCGATATCTTGACTTTGTTCTCTGAGTTTTGAAAGTTTGATATAGTCTAGATTGCTTGGAAAAGACCGGGGAAATACGATTATGACATTTAATTCTCGGAATTCGAACGTAACATTAATAAACGTATGGTTGATGAGACAGTCTATTTTATAACTTTGTTTCTATGGGTCTTGGAAGGAAGGAAACAGTTTAGTTCGCTTGAAAATGACTTGGTAAACACGACTATCAAATTTATTTCGTAAAAATTAGAATGTAAAATTTTCGAACGTTTGGGCGCAAATGACATTCGATTTTGTAATTTTGTTCGTATATGTCTTTGAAAGTAGGAAATAGTCTAGATCGCTTGAAAATGACCTGCTTATCACGATTATGATATTTATATCCTTAATTAAAAGGTAAAATTTTTGAACGTTTGCGCGCTGAAGATAGTCTAATTTGTAACTTTGTTTCTATCGGTCTTGGAAGAAAGGAAACAGTTTAGTTCGCTAGAAAATGACTTGCTAAACGGGATTATGACCTTTATTTCTTGAAAATCGAAGTGAAATTTTTGAACGTTTGCGCGCTGAAGACATTCGCTTCCATAAAAATGTTCTATGTTCTTGGAAAGTTAGACATAGTCTAAATCCCTTTGAAATGACCTAATAAACCCCATTATAACCATTATTTCTTGGAATTCGAACGTAACTTTATTAAACGTTTGGTTGCTGAATACAGTCCTATTTTGTAACTATGTTTCTATCGGTTTTGAAAGGAAGGAAACAGTCTAGTTCGCTTGAAAATGATTTGCTAAACACGATTATGACCTTTATTTCTCGAAAATCGGAAGTGAAATTTTTGAACGATTGCGCGCTGAAGACATTTGCTTCCATAAAATTGTTTCTATGTTTCTTGGAAAGTTAGACATAGTCTAGATCCCTTTGAAATGACCTAATAAACCCCATTATGACCTTTATTTCTTGGAATTCGAACGTAACTTTATTAAACGTTTGGTTGCTGAAGACAGTCTATTTTGTAACTATGTTTCTATCGGTTTTGAAAGGAAGGAAACAGTCTAGTTCGCTTGAAAATGATTTTCTAAACACGATTATGACCTATATTTCTTGAAATTCAGAAGTGAAATTTTTGAACGTTTGCGCGCTGAAGACAGTCTATTTTGTAACTTTGTTTCTATGGGTCTTGGAAGTTAGGAAATAGTCTAGATCGCTTGAAAATGACCTGCTTATCACGATTATTATATTTATATCTTTAAATTAAAAGGTAAAATTTTTGAACGTTTGCGCGCTGAAGATAGTCTATTTTGTAACTTTGTTTCTATCGGTCTTGGAAGGAAGGAAACAGTCTAGTTCGCTAGAAAATGACTTGCTAAACGGGATTATGACCTTTATTTCTTGAAAATCGGAAGTGAAATTTTTGAACGTTTGCGCGCTGAAGACAGTCTATTTTGTAACTTTGTTTCTATGGGTCTTGGAAGTTAGGAAATAGTCTAGATCGCTTGAAAATGACCTGCTTATCACGATTATTATATTTATATCCGTAAATTAAAGGTAAAATTTCTGAACGTTTGCGCGCTGAAGACAGTCTATTTTGTAACTTTGTGACTATGGGTCTTGGAAAGTACGAAATAGTCTGGATAGATAGAAAATGACTTGCTAAACGGGATTATGACCTTTATTTCTTGAAAATCGGAAGTGAAATTTTTGAACGTTTGCGCGCTGAAGACATTCGCTTCGATAACATTGTTTCTATGTTTCTTTGAAAGTTGGAAATAGTCTAGATCGCTTAAAAATGACCTGCTAAACACGATTATTATATTTATATCCTTAAATTAAAAGGTAAAATTCTTGAACGTTTGCGCGCTGAAGACATTCGCTTCCATAACATTGTTTCTATGTTTCTTGGAAAGTTGGACATAGTCTAGATCCCTTTGAATTGACCTAATAAACACCATTATGACCTTTATTTCTTGGAATTCGAAAGTAACATAATTAAACGTTTGGGTGCTGAAGACAGTCGATATCGTGACTTTGTTCTCTGAGTCATTGAAAGTTTGATATAGTCTAGATCGCTTGGAAAAGACCGGGGAAATACGATTATGACTTTTATTTCTCGGAATTCGAACGTAACATAAATAGTATGGTTGATGAAGAGAGTCTATTTTATAACTTTGATTCTATGGGTCTTGGAAGGAAGGAATCAGTTTAGTTCGCTTGAAAATGACTTGCTAAACACGATTATGACCTTTATTTCTTAAAATTCGGAAGTGAAACTTTTGAACGTTTGCGCGCTGAAGACATTCGCTTCGATAACATTGTTTCTATGTTTCTTTGAAAGTTGGAAATAGTCTAGATCGCTTAGAAATGACCTGCTAAACACGATTATTATATTTATATCCTTAAATTAAAAGGTAAAATTTTTGAACGTTTGCGCGCTGAAGATAGTCTATGTTGTAACTTTGTTTCTATCGGTCTTGGAAGGAAGGAAACAGTCTAGTTCGCTAGAAAATGACTTGCTAAACGGGATTATGACCTTTATTTCTTGGAATTCGAACGTAACTTTATTAAACGTTTGGTTGCTGAAGACAGTCTATTTTGTAACTATGTTTCTATCGGTTTTGAAAGGAAGGAAACAGTCTAGTTCGCTTGAAAATGATTTTCTAAACACGATTATGACCTATATTTCTTGAAATTCAGAAGTGAAATTTTTGAACGTTTCCGCGCTGAAGACAGCCTATTTTGTAACTATGTTTCTATCGGTTTTGAAAGGAAGGAAACAGTCTAGATCGCTTGAAAATGATTTTCTAAACACGATTATGACCTATATTTCTTGAAATTCAGAAGTGAAACTTTTAAACGTTTGCGCGCTGAAGACATTCGGTTCGATAACATTGTTTCTACGTTTCTTTGAAAGTTGGAAACAGTCTAGATCGCTTAGAAATGACCTGCTAAAAATGATGATTATATTTATATCCTTAAATGAAAAGGTAAAATTTTTGAACGTTTGCGCGCTGAAGATAGTCTATTTTTGTAACTTTGTTTCTATGGGTCTTGGAAGTTAGGAAATAGTCTAGATCGCTTAGAAATGACCTGCTAAACATGATTATTATATTTATATCCTTGAATTAAAAGGCAAAATGTTTGATCGTTAGCGCGCTGAAGACATTCGCATCCATAAAACTGTTTCTATGTTTCTTGGAAAGTTGGACATAGTCTAGATCACTTTGAATTGACCTAATAAACCCCATTATGACCTTTATTTCTTGGAATTCGAAAGTAACATAAGTAAACATTTGGGTGCTGAAGACAGTCGATATCGTGACTTTGTTCTCTGAGTCTTTGAAAGTTTGATATAGTCTAGATAGCTTGGAAAAGACCGGGGAAATACGATTATGACATTTAATTCTCGGAATTCGAACGTAACATTAATAAACGTATGGTTGATGAAGACAGTCTATTTTATAACTTTGTTTCTATGGGTCTTGGAAGGAAACAGTTTAGTTCGCTTGAAAATGACTTGGTAAACACGACTATCAAATTTATTTCGTAAAAATTAGAATGTAAAATTTTCGAACGTTTGGGCGCAAATGACATTCGATTTTGTAATTTTGTTCGTATATGTCTTTGAAAGTAGGAAATAGTCTAGATCGCTTGAAAATGACCTGCTTATCACGATTATGATATTTATATCCTTAAATTAAAAGGTAAAATTTTTGAACGTTTGCGCGCTGAAGATAGTCTATGTTGTAACTTTGTTTCTATCGGTCTTGGAAGGAAGGAAACAGTCTAGTTCGCTAGAAAATGACTTGCTAAACGGGATTATGACCTTTATTTCTTGGAATTCGAACGTAACTTTATTAAACGTTTGGTTGCTGAAGACAGTCTATTTTGTAACTATGTTTCTATCGGTTTTGAAAGGAAGGAAACAGTCTAGTTCGCTTGAAAATGATTTTCTAAACACGATTATGACCTATATTTCTTGAAATTCAGAAGTGAAATTTTTGAACGTTTGCGCGCTGAAGACAGTCTATTTTGTAACTTTGTTTCTATGGGTCTTGGAAAGTAGGAAATAGTCTAGATCGCTTAGAAATGACCTGCTAAACACGATTATTATATTTATATCCTTAAATTAAAAGGCAAAATGTTGATCGTTAGCGCGCTGAAGACATTCGCATCCATAAAATTGTTTCTATGTTTCTTGGAAAGTTGGACATAGTCTAGATCCCTTTGAATTGACCTAATAAACACCATTATGACCTTTATTTCTTGGAATTCGAATGTAACATAATTGAACGTTTGGGTGCTGAAGACAGTCGATATCTTGACTTTGTTCTCTGAGTTTTTGAAAGTTTGATATAGTCTAGATTGCTTGGAAAAGACCGGGGAAATACGATTATGACATTTAATTCTCGGAATTCGAACGTAACATTAATAAACGTATGGTTGATGAAGACAGTCTATTTTATAACTTTGTTTCTATGGGTCTTGGAAGGAAGGAAACAGTTTAGTTCGCTTGAAAATGACTTGGTAAACACGACTATCAAATTTACTTCGTAAAAATTAGAATGTAAAATTTTTCGAACGTTTGGGCGCAAATGACATTCGATTTTGTAATTTGTTCGTATATGTCTTTGAAAGTAGGAAATAGTCTAGATCGCTTGAAAATGACCTGCTTATCACGATTATGATATTTATATCCTTAAATTAAAAGGTAAAATTTTTGAACGTTTGCGCGCTGAAGATAGTCTAATTTGTAACTTTGTTCTATCGGTCTTGGAAGAAAGGAAACAGTTTAGTTCGCTAGAAATGACTTGCTAAACGGGATTATGACCTTTATTTCTTGAAAATCGGAAGTGAAATTTTGAACGTTTGCGCGCTGAAGACATTCGCTTCCATAAAATTGTTTCTATGTTTCTTGGAAAGTTAGACATAGTCTAAATCCCTTTGAAATGACCTAATAAACCCCATTATAACCATTATTCTTGGAATCGGACGTAACTTTATTAAACGTTTGGTTGCTGAAGACAGTCTATTTTTAACTATGTTTCTATAGGGCTTGGAAGGAAGGAAACAGTCTAGTTCGCTAGAAAATGATTTGCTAAACGGGATTATGACCTTTATTTCTGAAAATCGGAAGTGAAATTTTGAACGTTTGCGCGCTGAAGACATTCGCTTCATAAAATTGTTTCTATGTTTCTTGGAAATTTAGACATAGTCTAGATCCCTTTGAAATGACCTAATAAACCCCATTATGACCTTTATTTCTTGGAATTCGAAAGTAACTTTGTTAAACGTTTGGTTGCTGAAGACAGTCTATTTTGTAACTATGTTCTATCGGATTTGAAAGGAAGGAACAATCTAGTTCGCTTGAAAATGATTTTCTAAACACGATTATGACCTATATTTCTTGAAATTCAGAAGTGAAATTTTTGAACGTTTGCCCGCTGAAGACAGTCTATTTTGTAACATTGTTTCTATGTTTCCTTGAAAGTTGGAAATAGTCTAGATCGCTTAGAAATGACCTGCTTATCACGATTATTATATTTATATCCTTAAATTAAAAGGTAAAATTTTTGAACGTTTGCGCGCTGAAGATAGTCTATTTTGTAACTTTGTTTCTATCGGTCTTGGAAGGAAGGAAACAGTCTAGTTCGCTAGAAAATGACTTGCTAAACGGGATTATGACCTTTATTTCTTGAAAATCGGAAGTGAAATTTTTGAACGTTTGCGCGCTGAAGACATTCGATTTTGTAATTTTGTTCGTATATGTCTTTGAAAGTAGGAAATAGTCTAGATCGCTTGAAAATGACCTGCTTATCACGATGATGATATTTATATCCTTAAATTAAAAGGTAAAATTTTTGAACGTTTGCGCGTTGAAGACATTCGCATCCACAAAATTTCACCAAACGTTTAATTATGTTACTTTCGAATTCCAAGAAATAAAGGTCATAATGCGGTTTATTAGGTCATTTCAAAGGGATCTAGACTATGTCTAACTTTCCAAGAAACATAGAAACAATTTTATGGAAGCGAATGTCTTCAGCGCGCAAACGTTCAAAAATTTTACCTTTTAATTTAAGGATATAAATATAATAATCGTGTTTAGCAGGTCATTTCTAAGCGATCTAGACTATTTCCAACTTTCAAAGAAACATAGAAACAATGTTATAGAAGCGAATGTCTTCAGCGCGCAAACGTTCAAAAATTTCACTTCCGATTTTCAAGAAATAAAGGTCATAATCCCGTTTAGCAAGTCATTTTCAAGCGATCTAGACTATTTCCTACTTTCCAAGACCCATAGAAACAAAGTTACAAAATAGACTGTCTTCAGCGCGCAAACGTTCAAAATTTTTACCTTTTAATTTACGGATATAAATATTATAATCGTGATAAGCAGGTCATTTTCAAGCGATCTAGACTATTTCCTAACTTCCAAGACCCATAGAAACAAAGTTACAAAATAGACTGTCTTCAGCGCGCAAACGTTCAAAAATTTCACTTCTGAATTTCAAGAAATATAGGTCATAATCGTGTTTAGAAAATCATTTTCAAGCGAACTAGACTGTTTCCTTCCTTTCAAAACCGATAGAAACATAGTTACAAAATAGACTGTCTTCAGCAACCAAACGTTTAATAAAGTTACGTTCGAATTCCAAGAAATAAAGGTCATAATGGTGTTTATTTGGTCATTTCAAAGGGATCTAGACTATGTCTAACTTTCCAAGAAAACATAGAAACAATGTTATGGAAGAGAATGTCTTCAGCGCGCAAACGTTCAAAAATTTCACTTCCGATTTTCAAGAAATAAAGGTCCTAATCCCGTTTAGCAAGTCATTTTCTAGCGATCCAGACTATTTCCTACTTTCCAAGACCGATGGAAACAAAGGTACAAAATAGACTATCTTCAGCGCGCAAACGTTCAAAATCTTCACTTCCGAATTTTAAGAAATAAAGGTCATAATCGTGTTTAGCAAGTCATTTTCAAGCGAACTAAACTGTTTCCTTCCTTCCAAGACCCATAGAATCAAAGTTATAAAATAGACTCTATTCATCAACCATACTATTAATGTTACGTTCGAATTCCGAGAAATAAAAGTCATAATCGTATTTCCCCGGTCTTTTCCAAGCGATCTAGACTATATCAAACTTTCAATGACTCAGAGAACAAAGTCACGATATCGACTGTCTTCAGCAACCAAACGTTTAATAAAGTTACGTTCGAATTCCAAGAAATAAAGGTCATAATAGTGTTTTTTTGGTCATTTCAAAGGGATCTAGACTATGTCTAACTTTCCAAGAAACATAGAAACAATTTTATGGAAGCGAATGTCTTCAGCGCGCAAACGTTCAAAAATTTCACTTCCGATTTTCAAGAAATAAAGGTCATAATCGTGTTTACCAAGTCATTTTCAAGCGAACTAAACTGTTTCCTTCCTTCCAAGACCCATAGAAACAAAGTTATAAAATAGACTCTCTTCATGAACCATACGTTTATTAATGTTACCTTCCAATTCCGAGAAATAAAAGTCATAATCGTATTTCCCGGTCTTTTCCAAGCGATCTAGACTATATCAACTTTCAATGACTCAGAGAACAAAGTCACGATATCGACTGTCTTCAGCACCCAAACGTATAATTATGTTACTTTCGAATTCCAAGAAATAAACGTCATAATGGGGTTTATTAGGTCAATTCAAAGGGATCTAGACTATGTCCAACTTTCCAAGAAACAGAGAAACAATTTTATGGATGCGATTGTCTTCAGCCCGCAAACGTTCAAAAATTTTACCTTTTAATTTAAGGATATAAATATAATAATCGTGTTTAGCAAATCATTTCTAAGCGATCTAGACTATTTCCTACTTTCCAAGACCCATAGAAACAAAGTTACAAAATAGACTGTGTTCAGCAACCAAACGTTTAAAAATGTCTTCAGCGGCCAAACGTTCGAAAATTTTACATTCTAATATCAAGAAATAAAGGTCATAATCGAGTTCAGCAAGACATTTTGAAGCGAACTAGACTGTTTCCATTCTTCCAAGACCGATGGAAACAAAGGTACAAATAGACTGTGTTCAGCAACGAAACGTTTAATAATGTTACGTTCGAATTCCAAATAATAAAGGTCATAATGGTGTTTATCAGGTCAATTCAAAGGGATCTAGACTATGTCTAACTTTCCAACAATCATAGAAACAATGTTATCGAAGCGAATGTCATCAGCGCGCAAACGTTCAAATATTTTACTTTCTTATGTCACGTTCTAAATATAATAATCGTGTTTAGCAAGTCATTTTCATGCGATCTAGACTATTTCCTACTTTCCAAGACCGATAGAAACAAAGTTACAAAATAGACTGTCTTCAGCGCGCAAACGTTCAAAAATTTTGCTTTTTAATTCAAGGATATAAATATAATAATCGTTTTTAGCAGGTCATTTCTAAGCGATCTAGACTATTTCCAACTTTCAAAGAAACATAGAAACAATGTTATGGAAGCGAATGTCTTCAGCGCGCAAACGTTCAAAAATTTCACTTCCGAATGTCAAGAAATATAGGTCATAATCGTGTTTAGCAAGTCCCTTTCAAGCGAACTGGACTGTTTCCTTCCTTCCAAAACCGATAGAAACAAAGTTACAAAATAGACTGTCTTCATCAACCATACGTTTAATAATGTTACGTTCGAATTCCAAGAAACAAAAGTCATAATCATGTTTCCCAGGTCTTTTCCAAGCGATCTAGACTATTTCCTACTTTCAAAGACATATAGGAACAAAGTCACAAAATAGACTGTCTTTAGCGCGCAGACGTTCGTAAATTTTACTTTTTAATTTCACGAGATAAGTATAATAATCGTGTTTAGCAAGTCATTTCAGAGCGATCTAGACTGGTTCCAAACTTCCAAGACCCATAGCATCAAAATTACGAAATCGAATGTCATTTGCGCCCAAACGTTGGAAAATTTTACATTCTAATTTCTAATTTTCTAGTTTTATATATGGCTAAAGTATGATACAAATATGGAAGAAATATAGCACAAAAGTGGCCAAAATTTGGCACAAATATCGCCGAATTATGGCACAGAAATGGCCCATCTATGGCTACAATATGGCACAAATATAGCCCATATATACCTAAAATGTGCACAAATATGGCGGAGATATGGCAAAAATACGGTCCAATTAGAGCCGAAATATGGCCCAGATATGGCCAAAATACGGCGGAAATATGGCGCAAATATAACTGAAATATGGCCCATATATGTCTAAAATATGACCGAAATATAGCACAATATGGCACATATATGGCCAAAATATGGCACAAATAAGGCCCATATATGTCTACAATATGGCACAAATACGACCTATATATGGCTAAAATATGGCACAATTACGGCCTATATACGGCTAAAATTTGCCACAAATATGGCTGAATGAAGGCCGAAATATGTCACAAATATGGCCAAAATACGGCCGAAATGTGACACAAATATGGCCGAAATATGGCCAATATATGGCTAAATGATAGCCGATATATGGCTATAATATGGCCAAAATATGGCACAAATATAGCCGAACTATGGCACAAATAAGTCCCATATACAGCAGAAATATGGCACAAATATGGCCCATCTACGGATCAAATATGGCACAAATATGGCCCAGATATGCTCAAAATACGGCCGAAATACGGCACAAATATGGCACAAATATGCCCGAAATATGGCACAAATATGGCCCATATATGGCCAAAATACGGCCGAAATATGGCACAAATAAGGTCCATGTACGGATAAAATATGGCCCATTTATGGTGCAAATATGGCCCATATATGGCTAAAATATAGCACAAATATGGCACGAATAAGACCCATATACAGCTGAAATATGGCAGAAATATGGCCCATATATGGCTAAAATATGGCAAAAATATGGGCCATATATGGCTAAAATATGACACAAATATGGCTAAATCATGGCACAAATATGGCCCATATATGGCTAAAATATAGCACAAATATGGCCAAAATTCGGCCGAAATATGACACAAATATGGCCGAAATATGGCCAATATATGGCTAAAATATAGCCCATATATGGCTATAATATGGCCAAAATATGGCACAAATATAGCCGAACTATGGCACAAATAAGGCCCATATACAGCTGAAATATGGCACAAATATGGCCCATCTACGGCTTAAATATGGCACAAATATGGCCCAGATATGCTCAAAATACGGCCGAAATACGGCACAAATATGGCACAAATATGGCCGAAATATAGCACAATTAATGCCCATATACGGCTAAAATATGACACATATATGGCTAAAATATAGCCGAAATATGGCACAAATGTGGCCGAAATATACGACAATCAAGCCCAACATATGGCTCTAATATGGCCGAAATATAGCACAAGTATAGCCCATATATGGCTAAAATATGGCACAAATATGGCCGAAATAAGGCCCATTTATGGCTAAAATATGGCACAAATATGGCTTATATATACCTGAAATGTGGCACAAATATAGCCCATATACCGCTCAAATATGGCCCAAATATGGCCAAAATACGGCCCAAATATGGCCGAAATATGGCGCAAATATACCCGAAATATGGCCCATATATGGCTAAAATATGACCGAAATATAGTAAAATATGGCACAAATAATGCCCATACATGTCTAAAATATGGCAAAATACGACCTATATAAGGCTCAAATATGGCACAATTACGGCCGATATACGGCTAAAATATGCCCGAAATAAGGCCGAAATATGGGACAAATATGGCCGGTATATTGCTAAAATATGGCACAAAATGGCCGAAATATGGCACAAACATGGCCAATATTGCTAAAATATGGCACAAATATGGCCGAAATATAGGACAAATAAGGCCCTTATACGGCTAAAATATGGCCCATATATGGTGCAAAAATGGCCCATATATGGCTAAAATATACCGCAAATATGGCACAAATAAGACCCATCTACAGCTGAAATATGCCACAAATATGGCCCATATATGGCTAACATATGGCGCAAATATGGGCCATGTATTGCTTAAATATGGCACAAATATGGCCGAAATATGGCTAAAATATGGCCGAAATATGGCACAAATGTTGACAATATGTGTCTAAAATGAAGCACAAATATGGCCGAAATATAGGACAAACAAGCCCTACAAATGGCACAAATATGGCCGAAATATGGGACAAATATGGCCGACATATGTCCGAAATTACGGCTTAAATATTGCAGAAATACGGCCCAAATATGGCAAAAATGGCAAAGTATAGCACAAATAATGCCCATATACGGCTAAAACATGACACATATATGGCTAAAATATGGCCGAAATATGGCACAAATACGACCTATATATGGCTAAATATGGCACAAATATGGACGAAATAAGGCCGAAATATGGCACAAATATTGTCCGATAAGGCCAAAATACGGCCAAAATAAGATACAAATATGGCCGAAATACGGCGTAAATATGGCCAATATATGGCTAAAATATGGCACAAATATCGCCTAAATATAGGACAATCAAGCCCAACATATGGCTCAAATATGGCCGAAATCAAGACAAAATATGGCCCAATCATTGCCAAAATATAGCACAAATATAGCCGAAATATGGCACAAGTATAGCCCATATATGGCTAAAATATGGCACAAATATGACCGAAATAAGGTCCATTTATGGCTTAAATATAGCACAAATATGGCCGAAGTAAGGCCCATTTTTGGCTGAAATATGGCACAAATATGGCCGACATATGGCAAAAATACGGCCCAATTATAGCCGAAATATGGCACATATATACCTGAAATGTGGCAAAAATATGGCCGATATATGGCAAAAATACGGCCCAATTATAGCCGAAATATGGCCCAGATATAGCCAAAATACGCCGGAAATATGGCACAAATATGGCCAAAATTTGGCACAAATATCGCCGAAATATTGCACAAATAAGGTCCATATACGTCTAAAATATGGCCCATAAATAGCAGAAATATGACATAATTATGGCCCAGATATGGCACAAATATGGCCCAGATATGGCCAAAATACGGCCCAAATATGGCCGAAATATAGCGCAAATATACCCGAAATAAGCCCATATATGGCTAAAATATGACCGAAATTTAGCACAATATGGCACATATATGGCCAAAATATCGCACAAATATAGCCCATATATGGCTAAAATATGGCACAAATATGGCACGAATAAGACCTATATACAGCCGAATAGGCACAATAAAGCCGAAATATGGCACAAATATGGCACAAATATAGCCGAAATATGGCACAAATAGGGTCCATGTACGGATAAAATATGGCCCATATATGGTGCAAATATGGCCAATATATGTCCCATATATAGCTACAATACGGCACAAATATGGCCCATATACGGCTAAAGTATGATACAAATATGGAAGAAAATGGCTCAGATATGGCTCAAACGGCCTACTATAGCACAAATGTTGCCAAAATTTGGCACAAATATCGCCGAATTATGGCACAGAATGGCCCATCTATGGCCAAAATATGGCAAAAATATGGCCGAAATATGGCACAAACATGGCCAATATATTGCTAAAATATGGCACAAATATGGCCGAAATATAGGACAAATAAGGCCCTTATACGGCTAAAATATGGCCCATATATGGTGCAAAAATGGCCCATATATGGCTAAAATATACCGCAAATATGGCACAAATAAGACCCATCTACAGCTGAAATATGCCACAAATATGGCCCATATATGCTACATATGGCGCAAATATGGCCATGTATTGCTTAAAATATGGCACAAATATGGCCGAAATATTGGCACAAATGTTGACAATATGTGTCTAAAATAAAGCACAAATATGGCCGAAATATAGGACAAACAAGCCCTACAAATGGCACAAATATAGCCGAAATATGGGACAAATATGGCCGACATATGTCCAAAACATGGCTTAAATATTGCAGAAATACGGCCCAAATATGGCAAAAAATGGCAAAAGTGTAGCACAAATAATGCCCATATACGGCTAAAACATGACACATATATGGCTAAAATATGGCCGAAATATGGCACAAATACGACCTATATATGGCTAAATATGGCACAAATATGGACGAAATAAGGCCGAAATATGGCACAAATATTGGCCGATAAGGCCAAAATACGGCCAAAATAAGATACAAATATGGCCGGATTACGGCGTAAATATGGCCAATATATGGCTAAAATATGGCACAATACGCCTAAATATAGGACAATCAAGCCCAACATATGGCTCAATATGGTCGAAATCAAAGACAAAATATGGCCCATCATTGCCAAAATATAGCACAAATATGGCGAAATATGGCCAAGTATAGCACATATGGCAAAAATGGCACAAATATGCCCGAAAAAAGTCCATTTATGGCTTAAATATAGCACAAAATGGCCGAAGTAAGGCCCATTTTGCTGAAATATGGCACAAATATGGCCGACATATGGCAAAAATACGCCCAATTATAGCCGAAAAGGCACAATATACCTGAAATGTGGCACAATATGGCGAGATATGGCAAAAATACGGCCCAATTATAGCCGAAATTTGGCCCAGATATAGCCAAAATACGCCGGAATATGGCACAAATATGGCCAAAATTTGGCACAAATATCGGCGAAATATTGCACAAATAAGGTCCATATACGTCTAAAATATGGCCTATATGTAGCCGAAATATGGCATAATTATGGCCCAGATATGGGACAAATATGACCCAGATATGGCCAAAATACGGCCCAAATATGGCCGAAATATAGCGCAAATATACCGAAATATAGCCCATATATGGCTAAAGTATGACGAAATTTAGCACAATATGGCACATATATGGCCAAAATATCCCACAAATAGCCATGTATGGCTAAAATATGGCACAAATATGGCACGAATAAGACCTATATACAGCCGAAATATGGCACAAATAAAGCCGAATATGGCACAAATAGGGTCCATGTACGGATAAATATGGCCCATATATGGTGCAAATATGCCAATATATGTCCCATATAGCTACAATATGGCACAAATATGGCCCATATACGGCTAAAGTATGATACAAATAGAAGAAATATGGCTCAGATATGGCTCAAATACGGCCGACCTATAGCACAAATGTTGCGAAAATTTGGCACAAATATCGCCGAATTATGGCACAGAAATGGACCATCTATGGCTACAATATGGCACAAATATGGAACAAATATCGTGCATGAATGGTTACAATATGGCACAAATATGCCATATACCTGAAATGTGGCACAAATATGGCGGAGATATGGCAAAAATACGGTCCAATTATAGCCGAAATATTGCCAATATGGCAAAATCCGGCGGAAATATCGCGCAATATACCTGAAATATGGCCCATATATAGCTAAAATATGCCCGAAATATAGCACAAAAGGCACATATAGGCCAAAATATGGCACAAATAAGGCCCATATTTGTCTAAAATGCCACAAATACGACGATATATGGCTAACATATGGCCCAATTACGGCATATATACGGCTAAAATTTGCCACAAATATGGAAGAAAGAAAGGCCGAAATATGGCACAAATGGCCAAAATACTGACGAAATATGACACAAATATGCCGAAATGAAGCCATATATGGCTAAAATAGCCCATATATGGCTATAATATGGCCAAAATATGGCACAAATATAGCCGAACTAAAGCACAATATAGCGGAACTATGGCACAAATATGCCGAACTATGCACAAATAAGTCCCATATACAGCAGAAATATGGCACAAATATGGCCCATCTACGGATTAAATATGGCACAAATATGGCCCAGATATGCTCAAAATACGGCTGAAATACGGCACAATATGGCACAAATAGCCCGAATATGGCACAAATATGGCCCATATATGGCTAAATACGGCCGAAATGGCACAAATAAGGTCTATGTACGGATAAAAATATGGCCCATTTGGTGCAAATATGGCCCATATATGTCTAAATATGGCACCAATATGGCACGAATAAGACCCATACAGCTGAAATATGGCAAAATATGGCCCATATATGGCTAAAATATGGCAAAATATATGGGCATATATGGCTAAAATATGACACAAATATGGCTAATTCATGGCACAAATATGGCCAATATTGCTAAAATTTAGCACAAATATGACCAAAATACGGCCGAATATGACACATATTGGCCGAAATATGGCCAATATATGGCTAAAATATAGCCCATATATGGCTATAATATGGCCAAAATATGGCGCAAATATAGCCGAACTATGGCACAATATAGCGGAACTGCACAAAATGCGCCGAACTATGGCACAAATAAGGCCATCTAAGGCTTAAATATGGCACAATATGGCCCAGATATGCTTTAAATACGGCCGAAATACGGCACATATGGCCGAAATATAGCACAATTAATGCCCGTATACGGCTAAAATATGACACATATATGGCTAAAATTGGCCGAAATATGGCACAAATGTGGCCAATATTAGCTAAATATAGCACAAATATGGCCGAAATATACGACAATCAAGCCCAACATATGGCTCTAATATGGCCGAAATTAAGACAAAAATGGCCAATCATTGCAAAAATATGGCACAAATGGCCGAAATATAGCACAAGTATAGCCCATATATGGCTAAAATATGGCACAAATATGGCCGAAATAAGTCCCATTTATGGCTAAAATATGGCACAAATATGGCTTATATATACCTGAAATGTGGCACAAATATGGCCGAGATATGGCACAAATACTGCCCAATTAAAGCCGAAATATGGCCCTTATATGGCTAAAGTATGACACATATATGGCTAAAATATGGCCGAAATATGGCACAAATGTGGCCTATATGTGGCTAAAATGTAGCACAAATATGGCCGAAATAAAACCAAAATATGGCCCAATCATTGCCGAAATATAGCCCATATATGGCTAAAATATCGCACATATATGACCGAAATATAGCCCATATATGGCCAAAATCACGGATAAATATGGCCGAGATAGCGCAAAAATACGGCCCAATTATAGCCGAAATATGGCACATATATACCTGAAATGTGGCAAAAATATGGCGGATATATGGCAAAAATACGGCTCAATTATAGCTGAAATATGGCCAAGATATAGCCAAAATACGCCGGAAATATGGCACAAAAATGGCCAAAATTTGGCACAAATATCGCCGAAATATTGAACAAATAAGGTCCATATACGTCTAAAATATGGCCTATATGTAGCCGAAATATGGCATAATTATGGCCCAGATATGGGACAAATATGACCCAGATATGGCCAAAATACGGCCCAAATATGGCCGAAATATAGCGCAAATATACCCGAAATATGGCACAAATATAGCCCATATACCGCTCAAATATGGCCCAAATATGGCCAAAATACGGCCCAAATATGGCGACATATATGGCGCAAATTACCGAAATATGGCCCATATATGGCTAAAATATGACCGAATATAGTAAAATATGGAAAAATAATGCCCATACATGTCTAAAATATGGCAAAATACGACCTATATAAGGCTCAAATATGGCACAATTACGGCCGATATACGGCTAAAATATGCCCGAAATAAGGCCGAAATATGGCCGATATATGGGACAAATATGGCCGAGATATGGCACAAATATAGCCGAAATATGGCACAAATAAGGCCCATATACAGCTGAAATATGGCACAAATATGGCCCATCTACGGCTTAAATATGGCACAAATATGGCCCAGATATGCTCAAAATACGGCCGAAATACGGCACAAATATGGCACAAATATGGCCGAAATATAGCACAATTAATGCCCATATACGGCTAAAATATGACACATATATGGCTAAAATATAGCCGAAATATGGCACAAATGTGGCCAATATTTAGCTAAAATATAGCACAAATATGGCCGAAATATACGACAATCAAGCCCAACATATGGCTCTAATATGGCCGAAATATAGCACAAGTATAGCCCATATATGGCTAAAATATGGCACAAATATGGCCGAAATAAAGCCCATTTATGGCTAAATATGGCACAAATATCTATATATACCTGAAATGTGGCACAAATATAAGCCCATACCGCTCAAATATGGCCCAAATATGGCAAATACGGCCCAAATATGGCCGAAATATGGGCAAATATACCGGAAATATGGCCCATATATGGCTAAAATATGACCGAAATATAGAAATATGGCACAAATAATGCCCATACATGTCTAAAATATGGCAAAATTACGACCTAATAAGGCTCAAATATGACAATTACGGCCGATATACGTCTAAAATATGCCCGAAATAAGGCCGAAATATGGGACAAACATGGCCGGTATATTGCTAAAATATGGCACAAATATGGCCGAAATATGGCACAAACATGGCCAATATATTGCTAAAATATGGCACAAATATGGCCGAAATATAGGACAAATAAGGACCTTATCGGCTAAAATATGGCCATATATGGTGCAAAAATGGCCCATATATGGCTTAAAAATATACCGCAATTATGCATAAATAAGACCCATCTACAGCTGAAATATGCCACAATATGGTCCATATATGGCTAACATATGGCGCAAATATGGCCATGTATTGCTTAATATGGCACAATATGGCCGAAATATGGCTAAAAATATGGCCGAAATATGGCACAAATGTTGACATATGTCTAAAATGAAGAACAATATGGCCGAAATATAGGACAAACAACCCTACAAATGGCACAAATATGGCCGAAATATGGGACAAATATGGCCGACATATGTCCAAAACACGGCTTAAATATTGCAGAAATACGGCCCAAATATGGCAAAAAATGGCAAAAGTATAGCACAAATATGCCCATATACGGCTAAAACATGACACATATATGGCTAAAATATGGCCGAAATAAGCACAAATACGACCTATATTATGGCTAAAATATTGCACAAATATGGCGAAATAAGGCCGAAATATGGCACAAATATTGCCCGATAAGGCCAAAATACGGCCAAAAATATGATACAAATATGGGCCGAAATACGGCGTTAAATATGGCCAATATATGGCTAAAATATGGACAAATATCTGCCTAAATATAGGACAACAAGCCCTACATATGGCTCAAATATGGCCGAAATCAAGACAAAATATGGCCCAATCATTGCCAAAATATAGCACAAATATGGCCGAAATATAGCACAAGTATAGCCCATATATGGCTAAATATGGCACAAATATGCCGAAATAAGGTCCATTTATGGCTTAAATATAGCACACATATGGCCGAAGTAAGCCATTTTTGGCTGAAATATCACAAATATGCGCGACATTGGCAAAATACGCCCAATTATAGCCAAATATGGCACAATATAATACTGAAATGGGCACAAAATTTGGCCGATATATGGCAAAAATACGGCCCAATTATAGCCGAATATGGCCCAGATATAGCCAAATACGCCGGAAAATATGGCACAATATGGCCAAAATTTGGCACAAATTTTGC
This sequence comes from Cotesia chilonis, assembly GCA_018835575.1. Classification (NCBI taxonomy): domain Eukaryota; kingdom Metazoa; phylum Arthropoda; class Insecta; order Hymenoptera; family Braconidae; genus Cotesia; species Cotesia chilonis. Next base: position 53,648 of record RJVT01000227.1, read on the forward strand.
CCGAAAAATTGCAATCAATAAGGTCCATATACGTCTAAAATATGGCCCATAAATAGCAGAAAATATGACATAATTATGGCCAGTATGGCACAAATTATAGCCGATATGGCAACATACGCACCCAAATATGGCGAAATATAGCGCAAATATACCCGAAATATAGCCCATAATATGGCTAAATGAATGACCGAAATTTAGCACAAATATGCCACATATATGGCCAAAATATCGCACAATATAGCCCATGTATGGCTAAAATATGGCACAAATATGGCTACGAATAAGACCTATATACAGCCGAAAATAGGCACAAATAAAGCCGAAATATGCACAAATATGGCACAAAATATGGCACAAATATGGCACAATTAGCCGAAATATGGCACAAATTAGGGTCCATGTACGGATAAAATATGGCCCATATATGCGTGCAAATAGGCCAATATATGTCCCATATATAGCTACAATATGGCACAAATATGGCNAAGGCCCATTTTTGGCTGAAATATGGCACAAATATGGCCGACATATTGGCAAAAATAACGGCCCCAATTATAGCCGAATATGGCACATATATACCTGAAATGTGGCACAAATTTGGCCGTTATATGGCAAAAATACGGCCCAATTATAGCCGAAATATGGCCCAGATATAGCCAAAAATACGCCGGAAATATGGCACAAATATGGCAAAATTTTGGCACAAATTTTTGCCGAAAATTTGCACAAAATAAGGTCCATATACGTCTAAAATATGGCCCATAAATAGCAGAAATATGACATAATATGGCCCAGATATGGCACAAATATAGCCCAGATATGGCCAACATACGGCCCAAATTATGGCCGGAAATATAGCGCAAATATACCCGAAATATAGCCCATATTGGCTAAAGAATGACCGAAATTAGCAAATATGCCAATATATGGCCAAAATATCGCACAAAAATATAGCCCATGTATGGCTAAAATATGGCCAAATATGGCACGAATAAGACCTATATACAGCCGAAATATGGCCAAATAAAGCCGAAATATGGCACATATGGCACAAATATGGCACAAATATGGCACAAATTATAGCCGAAATATGCACAAAATAGGGTCCATGTACGGATAAAATAATGGCCCATTATGGTGCAAATATGGCCAATATATGTCCCATATATAGCTACAAATGGCACAAATATGGCCATATACGGCTAAAGTATGATACAAATATGGGAAGAAATATGGCTCAGATATGGCTCAAATACGGCCTACCTAATAGCACAAATGTTGCCAAATTTTGGCACAATATCGCCGAATTATGGCACAAGAAAATGGCCCATCTATGGCCATAAATATGGCACAAATTATGGCCGAATATGCCACAAACAATGGCCAATATATTGCAAAAATATGGCACAAATATGGCCGAAATATAGGACAAATAAGACCTTATACGGCTAAAATATGGCCCATATAATGGTGCAAAAATGGCCATATATATGGCTAAAATATACCGCAATTATGGCATAAATGAGACCATCTACAGCTGAAATATGCCACAAATATGGCATATATGGCTAACATATGGCGCAAATATGGGCCATGTATTGCTTAAATATGGCACAAATATGCCGAAATATGGCACAAATGTTGACAATATGTGTCTAAAATGAAGCACAAATATGGCCGAAATATAGGACAAACAAGCCCTACAAATGGCACAAATATGGCCGAAATATGGGACAAATATGGCCGACATATGTCCAAAACATGGCTTAAATATTGCAGAAATACGGCCCAAATATGGCAAAAAATGGCAAAAGTATAGCACAAATAATGCCCATATACGGCTAAAACATGACACATATATGGCTAAAATATGGCCGAAATATGGCACAAATACGACCTATATATGGCTCAATATGGCACAAATATGGACGAAATAAGGCCGAAATATGGCACAAATATTGTCCGATAAGGCCAAAATACGGCCAAAATAAGATACAAATATGGCCGAAATACGGCGTAAATATGGCCAATATATGGCTAAAATATGGCACAAATATCGCCTAAATATAGGACAATCAAGCCCAACATATGGCTCAAATATGGCCGAAATCAAGACAAAATATGGCCCAATCATTGCCAAAATATAGCACAAATATAGCCGAAATATGGCACAAGTATATAGCACATATAATGGCTAAAATATGGCACAAATATGACCGAAATAAGGTCCATTTATGGCTTAAATATAGCACAAATATGGCCGAAGTAAGGCCCATTTTTGGCTGAAATATGGCACAAATATGGCCGACATATGGCAAAAATACGGCCCAATTATAGCCGAAATATGGCACATATATACCTGAAATGTGGCACAAATATGGCCGAGATATGGCAAAAATACGGCCCAATTATAGCCGAAATATGGCCCAGATATAGCCAAAATACGCCGGAAATATGGCACAAATATGGCCAAAATTTGGCACAAATATCGCCGAAATATTGCACAAATAAGGTCCATATACGTCTAAAATATGGCCCATAAATAGCAGAAATATGACATAATTATGGCCCAGATATGGCCAAAATACGGCCCAAATATGGCCGAAATATAGCGCAAATATACCCGAAATATAGCCCATATATGGCTAAAGTATGACCGAAATTTAGCACAATATGGCACATATATGGCCAAAATATCGCACAAATATAGCCCATGTATGGCTAAAATATGGCACAAATATGGCACGAATAAGACCTATATACAGCCGAAATATGGCACAAATATAGCCGAAATATGGCACAAATAGGGTCCATGTACGGATAAAATATGGCCCATATATGGTGCAAATATGGCCAATATATGTCCCATATATAGCTACAATACGGCACAAATATGGCCCATATACGGCTAAAGTATGATACAAATATGGAAGAAATATGGCTCAGATATGGCTCAAATACGGCCGACCTATAGCACAAATGTTGCGAAAATTTGGCACAAATATCGCCGAATTATGGCACAGAAATGGCCCATCTATGGCTAAAATATGGCACAAATATGGAACAAATATCGTGCATGAATGGCTACAATATGGCACAAATATGGCCATATATACCTGAAATGTGGCACAAATATGGCGGAGATATGGCAAAAATACGGTCCAATTATAGCCGAAATATTGCCAAGATATGGCCAAAATCCGGCGGAAATATCGCGCAAATATACCTGAAATATGGCCCATATATGACTAAAATATGACCGAAATATAGCACAATATGGCACATATATGGCCAAAATATGGCACAAATAAGGCCCATATTTGTCTAAAATATGCCACAAATACGACCTATATATGGCTAAAATATGGCACAATTACGGCATATATACGGCTAAAATTTGCCACAAATATGGAAGAAAGAAGGCCGAAATATGGCACAAATATGGCCAAAATACTGACGAAATATGACACAAATATGGCCGAAATATAGCCAATATATGGCTAAAATATAGCCCATATATGGCTATAATATGGCCAAAATATGGCACAAATATAGCCGATCTATGGCACAAATATAGCGGAACTATGGCACAAATAAGTCCCATATACAGCAGAAATATGGCACAAATATGGCCCATCTACGGATTAAATATGGCACAAATATGGCCCAGATATGCTCAAAATACGGCCGAAATACGGCACAAATATGGCACAAATATGCCCGAAATATGGCACAAATATGGCCCATATATGGCCAAAATACGGCCGAAATATGGCACAAATAAGGTCCATGTACGGATAAAATATGGCCCATTTATGGTGCAAATATGGCCCATATATGTCTAAATATGGCACCAATATGGCAAGAATAAGACCCATATACAGCTGAAATATGGCAGAAATATGGCCCATATATGGCTAAAATATGGCAAAAATATGGGCCATATATGGCTAAAATATGACACAAATATGGCTAAATCATGGCACAAATATGGCCCATATATGGCTAAAATTTAGCACAAATATGGCTCAAATACGGGCGAAATATGACACATATATGGCCGAAATATGGCCAATATATGGCTAAAATATAGCCCATATATGGCTATAATATGGCCAAAATATGGCGCAAATATAGCCGAACTATGGCACAAATATAGCGGAACTATGGCACAAATATGGCCGAACTATGGCACAAATAAGGCCCATCTACGGCTTAAATATGGCACAAATATGGCCCAGATATGCTCAAAATACGGCCGAAATACGCACAAATATGGCCGAAATATAGCACAATTAATGCCCGTATACGGCTAAAATATGACACATATATGGCTAAAATATGGCCGAAATATGGCACAAATGTGGCCAATATTTAGCTAAAATATAGCACAAATATGGCCGAAATATACGACAATCAAGCCCAACATATGGCTCTAATATGGCCGAAATCAAGACAAAATATGGCCCAATCATTGCAAAAATATGGCACAAATATGGCCGAAATATGCACAAGTATAGCCCATATATGGCTAAAATATGGAACAAATATAGCCGAAATAAGGCCCATTTATGGCTAAAATATGCCACAAATAAGGCTTATATATACCTGAAATGTGGCACAAATATGGCCGAGATATGGCACAAATACTGCCCAATTAAAGCCGAAATATGGCCCATATATGGCTAAAGTATGACACATATATGGCTAAAATATGGCCGAAATATGGCACAAATGTGGCCCATATGTGGCTAAAATATAGCACAAATATGGCCGAAATATGGCAAAAATACGGCCCAATTATAGCCGAAATATGGCACATATATAGCTAAAGTTTGACATATATGGCAAAAATATGGCCGAAATATGGCACAAATATGGCCCATATATAGCTAAATTATGACCGAAATATAGCACAATATGGCACATATATGGCCAAAATATGGCACAAATATCGCCGAAATATAGCACAAAAATGGCCCATCTACGGCCAAAATTGGGCACAAATATCGCCTAAATATGGCACAAATTTGGCCCAAATATGGCCGACATATGGCACAAATATAGCACATATATGACTAAAATATGGCACAACTATGGCCGAGATATGGCAAAAATACGGCCCAATTATAGCCGAAATATGGCCCATATATGCCCAATATGGCCGAAATATAGAAGAAATATAGTGCATGAATAGCTAAAATATGGCACAAATATGTCCCTTATATACCTGAAATGTGGCACAAATATGGCGGAGATATGGGAAAAATACGGCCCAATTATAGCCGAAATATAGCCCAGATATTGCCAAAATACGCCGGAAATATGGAACAAATAGGGCCAAAATTTGGCACAAAGATCGCCGAAATATGGCACAAATATGGTCCAGATCTGGCCAAAATACGGCCGAAATATGCCACAAATATGGCCGAACTATGGCACAAATAAGGTCCATATATAGCTAAAATATGGCTCAAATATGGGCCATATATGGCTAAAATATGGCACAAATATGGCCAAATCTTGACACAAATATCGCCGAAATATGGCAGAAATAAGGCTAAAATATGGCCCATAAATAGCAGAAATATGACATAATTATGGCCCAGATATGGCCGAAATATGGGACAAATATGGCCGACATATGTCCAAAACACGGCTTAAATATTGCAGAAATACGGCCCAAATATGTCAAAAAATGGCAAAAGTATGGCACAAATAAGGCCCACATGCGGCTAAAATGTGACTCTTATATGGCTAAAATATAACACAAATATGCCCGAAATATGGCACAAATATGGCCCATATATGACAAAATACGGCCGAAATATGGCACTAATAAGGTCCATGTACGGATAAAATATGGCGCATATATGGTGCAAATATGGCCCATATATGGCTAAAATATGTCACGAATATGGCACGAATAAGACCCATATACAGCTGAAATATGGCACAAATATAGCCCATATTATGGCTAAAATATGGCAAAAATATGAGCCATATATGGCTAAAATATGACACAAATATGGCTAAATCATGGCACAAATATGGCCCATATATGGCTAAAATATGGCACAAATATGGTCATATATACCTGAAAGGTGGCACAAATATGGCCGAGATATGGCAAAAATACGGCCGAAATATGGCACGAATATGGCACAAATATGGCCGAAATTTGGCCCATATATGGCACAAATATGTCCGAAATATAGCACAAATAAGGCCCATATACGGCTAAAATATGACACATATATGGCTAAAATATGGCCGAAATATGGTTCAAATGTGGCCCATATGTGGCTAAAATGTAGCACAAATATAGCCGAAATATAGCACAATCAAGCCCAACATATGGCACAAATATGGCCGATCTATGACACACATATGGCTGAATATGGCACAAATATGTTTCATAAATAGCTAAATTATCTCACAAATATGGCCGAAATATGGCCCAGATGAAGCCATAATACGGCCGAAATATCGCTCAAATATGGCACAAATATGGCCGAAATACGGCCGAAATATGGCACAAATAAGGCCCATATACGGTTAACACATGGCCCAAATATAGCTAAATTATGGCACATATGTGGCCGAAATATGGCACAAATAAGCCCAAAATATGGCACAAATATCGCCCAGATATGCACAAATATAGCCGAACTATGGCACAAATATAGCCGAAATATGGCAAGAATATGGGACATATGTGGCTGAAATATGGCTAAAATATCGCCAAAATATGGCCAGTTTGTAGGACAAATATGGCACAGATATGGCCGAAATATGGCACAAATATGGCCGACATATGGCCAAAACACGGCTTAAATATTGCAGAAATACGGCCCAAATATGGCTAAAAATATAGCAAAAATGGCGACAATATGGCACAAATAAGGCCCACATGCGGCTAAAATGTAGCTCTTATATGGCTAAAATATAACACAAATATGGCCGAAATATGGCACAAATATTGCCCAGATATTGTACAAATATGGCAAAAATATGGCACGAATATGGCCGAAATACAGCACAAATAAGGCGAAAATATAGCACAATTATGGCCGAAATAAGGACAAAATAGGGCCGAAATATGGCACAAATATGGTCCATATATGGCTAAGATATGGCACGAATAAGACCCATATACAGCTGAAATATGGCAAAAATATAGCTAAAATCTGGCAGAAAGTTGGCACAAATATGGCCGAATTATTGCAGAAATATTGCACAAATATCGCTCATAAATAGCTTAAATATGGCTCATATATACCTAAAATATGGCCCAGATATTGCCAAATCATGGCCCAAATATAAACGAAATATGCCCATATATGGCTGACGTATAGAACAAATATGGCCGCAATATGGCCTAGATATAGCTCATATATGGCTAAAATATGGCACAAATATGGAACGAAAAAGTCCCACTTATAGCTGAAATATGGCACAGATATAGCTAAAATATGCCCGAAATGTCGCACAAATCTGGCCGAAATATAGCTAAAATATTGCCGAATTATGGCACAAATATGTCCCATATATGGCTAAAATATAGAACAAATACGGCAAAAATATGGTACAAATACGGCCGAAATATGGAACAAATATCGTGCAGGAATGGCTACAATATGGCACAAATATGGCCATATATACCTGAAATGTGGCACAAATATGGCGGAGATATGGCAAAAATACGGTCCAAGTATAGCCGAAATATGGCCAAGATATGACCAAAATCCGGCGGAAATATGACGCAAATATACCTGAAATATGGCCCATATATGGCTAAAATATGACCGAAATATAGCACAATAAGGCACATATATGTCTAAAACATGGTACAAATACGACCTATATATGGCTAAAATATGGCACAATTACGGCCTATATACAGCTAAAATTTGCCACAAATATGGCCGAAAGAAGGCCGAAATATGGCACAAATATGGCCAAATTACGGCCGAAATATGACACAAATATGGCCGAAATATGGCCAATATATGGCTAAAATATAGCCCATATATGGCTATAATATGGCCAAAATATGGCACAAATATAGCCGAACTATGGCACAAATATAGCGGAACTATGGCACAAATGTGGCCGAACTATGGCACAAATAAGGCCCATATACAGCTGAAATATGGCACAAATATGGCCCATCTACGGCTAAAATATGACACATATATGGCAAAAATATGGCACAAATGTGGCCAATATTTAGCTAAAATATAGCACAAATATGGCCGAAATATAGGACAATCAAGCCCAACATATGGCTCAAATATGGCCGAAATCAAGACAAAATATGGCCCAATCATTCGAAAAATATTGCACAAATATTGCCGAATATGGCAAAATACGGCCCAATTATAGCCGAAATATGGCACAGATATGGCCAAAATACGCCGAAATATAGCTCAAATATATCTGAAATATGGCCTATATATGGCTAAATTATGACGAAATTATAGCACACTATGCACATATATGGCCAAAATATGGCACAAATAAGGCGCATATATGTCTAAAATATGGCACAAATACGACCTATATATGGCTAAATATGGCACAAATACGACCTATATATGGCTAAATATGGCACAATTACGGCCTATATACGGCTAAAATATAGCACAAATATGGCCGAAATAAGGCCGAAATATGTCACAAATATTGGCCGATATGGCCAAAATACTGCCGAAATATAAAACAAATATGGCCTATATATGCCAAAAATATAGCACAAATATGGCTCATATATCGCTAAAATATGGCACAAATATCGCCGAAATATGGAACAAATATCGTGCATGAATGCCTAAAATATGGCACATATATGGCCCATATAGACCTGAAATGTGGCACAAATATGGCCGAGATATTGCAAAAATTTGGCCGAAATATGGCACAAATTTGGCCCAGATATGCCAAAATACGGCCGAATATGAAACAAATATGCCCTATATATGCCAAAAATATAGCCACAAATATGGCTCATATATCGCTAAAATATGGCAAAAATATCGCCGAAATATGGAACAAATATCGTGCATGAATGCCTAAAATATGGCACATATATGGCCCATATAGACCTGAAATGTGGCACAAATATGGCCGAGATATTGCAAAAATTCGGCCGAAATATGGCACAAATTTGGCCCAGATATGCCCAAAATACGGCCGAAATACGGCACAAATATAGCACACATATGGCCGAAAATTGGCCGATATATGGCAAAAATTGGGCACAAATACCGCCGAAATATGGCACAAATTAGGCCTTTATAGGGCTAAAATATGACACATATATGGCCATATGTTGCTAAAATATAGAAAATATATGGCCGAAATATGACATAAATATGTCCCAATTATAGCCGAAATATGGCCTATATATGGCTAAAGTATGATACAAATATGGAAGAAATATAGCTCAGATATGGCCAAAATACGGCCGACATATAGCACAAATGTGGCCAAAATTTGGCTCAAATATCGCCGAATTATGGCACAGAAATGGCCCATCTATGGCCAAAATATGGCACAAATATAGCCGAAAATGCAACAAATGTCGTGCATGAATAGCTACAATATGGCACAAATATAGCCATATATACCTGAAATGTGGCACAAATATGGCGGAACTATGGCACAAATATGGCCGAACTATCGCACAAATAAGGCCCATATACAGCTGAAATATGGCACAAATATGGCCCATATATGGCTAAAATATGGCACAAAATAGGGCACAAATATAGCTAAAAAATAACACAAATATCGCCGAAATATAGCACAAAAATACCCCATCTACGGCTAAAATATGGCACAAATATCGCCGAAATATGGAACAAATATGGCCGGAATTTGGCCCATATATGGCTTAAATTTAGCACAAATATGGCCGAAATATAGCACAAATAACGGCTATATACGGCTAAATTATGACACATATATGACTAAAATATGGCCGAAATATGGCACAAATACTGCCCAATTATAGCCGAAATATGGCCCATATATAGCTAACGTATGACACAAATATGGCTCAAATAAGGCCAAAATATGGCAGAAATATAGCCCATATATGTCTAAAATATCTCACATATATGGCCGAAATATAGCCCATATTATGGCTAAAGTATGATACACATATGGAAGAAATATAGCTCAGATATGGCCAAATTACGGCGACATTATAGCACAAATGTTAGCCAAAATTTGGCACAAATGCCGCCGAATTATTGCACAGGAATGGCCCATCTATGGGCAAAACATGGCCGAAATTTGGCCCATATATGCTCAATATGGCACAAATATAAGCGCATATATATATCTAAAATATGGCACAAATATGGCCGAGATATGGCAAAAATACGGCCCAATAATAGCCGAAATATTGCCAAGATATGGCCAAAATCCGGCGGAAATATGTCGCAAATATACCTGAAATATGGCCCATATATGGCTAAAATATGACCGAAATATAGCACAATATGGCACATATATAGCCAAAATATGGCACAAATAAGGCCCATATTTGTCTAAAATATGCTACAAATACGACCTATATATGGCTAAAATATGGCACAATTACGGCCTATATACGGCTAAAATTTGCCACAAATATGGCCGAAAGAAGGCCGAAATATGGCACAAATATGGCCGAAATATGGCCCAGATAACCCATAATACGGCCGAAATATGGCACAAATATGGCCGAAATACGGCCGAAATATGGCACAAATAAGGCCCATATACGGTTAACACATGGCCCAAATATGGCTAAATTATGGCACATATGTGGCCGATATATGGTCGAAATATGGCACAAATAAGCCCAAAATATGGCACAAATATCGCCCAGATATGGACAAAACATGGCACAAATATAGCCGAACTATGGCACAAATATAGCCGAAATATGGCCAAGATATGACCAAAATCGGCGGAAATATGACGCAAATATGCCTGAATATGGCCCATATATGGCTAAAATATGACCGAAATATAGCACAATAAGGCACATATATGTCTAAAACATGGTACAAATACGACCTATATATGGCTAAAATATGGCACAATTACGGCCTATATACAGCTAAAATTTGCCACAAATATGGCCGAAAGAAGGCCGAAATATGGCACAAATATGGCCAAAATACGGCCGAAATATTACACAAATATGGCCGAAATATGGCACAAATATGGCCAATATATGGCTAAAATATAGCCCATATATGGCTATAATATGGCCAAAATATGGCACAAATAAAGCCGAACTATGGCACAAATATAGCGGAACTATGGCACAAATGTGGCCGAACTATGGCACAAATAAGGCCCATCTACAGCTGAAATATGGCACAAATATGGCCCATCTACGGCTAAAATATGGCACAAATATGGCCCAGATATGCTCAAAATACGGCACAAATATGGCACGAATATGGCCGAAATATAGCACAAATAATGCCCATATACGGCTAAAATATGACACATATATGGCAAAAATATGGCCGAAATATGGCACAAATGTGGCCAATATTTAGCTAAAATATAGCACAAATATGGACGAAATATAGGACAATCAAGCCCAACATATGGCTCAAATATGGCCGAAATCAAGACAAAATATGGCCCAATCATTGCAAAAATATGGCACAAATATGGCCGAAATATGGCACAAATATGGCCCATATTTGACCAAAATACGACCGAAATATGGCACAAATAAGGTCCATGTACGGATAAAATATGGCCCATATATGGTGCAAATATGGCCCATATATGGCTAAAATATGGGACAAATATGGCACGAATAAGACCATATACAGCTGAAATATGGCACAAATGTGGCCCATATGTGGCTAAAATATAGCACAAATATGGCCGAAATATGGCAAAAATACGGCCCAATTATAGCCGAAATATGGCACAGATATGGCCAAAATACGGCGGAAATATGGCGCAAATATATCTGAAATATGGCCTATATATGGCTAAATTATGACCGAAATATAGCACAATATGGCACATATATGGCCAAAATATGGCACAAATAAGGCGCATATATGTCTAAAATATGGCACAAATACGACCTATATATGGCTAAATATGGCACAAATACGACCTATATATGGCTAAATATGGCACAATTACGGCCTATATACGGCTAAAATATGGCACAAATATGGCCGAAATAAGGCCGAAATATGGCAAAAATTGGGCACAAATACCGCCGAAATATGCACAAATTAGGCCTTAATAGGCTAAAATAGACACATATAAGGCCATATGTTGCTAAAATATAGAAAATATGGCCGAAATATGACATAAATATGTCCCAATTATAGCCGAAATATGGCCTATATATGGCTAAAGTAGATACAAATATGGAAGAATATAGCTCAGATATGGCCAAAATACGCCGACATATAGCACAAATGTGGCCAAAATTTGGCACAAATGCCGCCGAATTATTGCACAGGAATGGCCCATCTATGGGCAAAATATGGCCGAAATTTGGCCCATATATGGCTCAAATATGGCACAAATATAGCGCATATATATATCTAAAATATGGCACAAATATGGCCGAGATATGGCAAAAATACGGCCCAATAATAGCCGAAATATGGCCCATAATAGCTAACGTTATGACACAAATATGGCTCAAATTAAGGCAAAATATGGCAGAAATATAGCCCATATATGTCTAAAAATATCTCACATTATGGCCGAAATATGGCCCATATATGGCTAAAGTATGATACACATATGGAAGAAATATAGCTCAGATATGGCCAAATTACGGCGACATATAGCACAAATGTAGCCAAAATTTGGCACAAATGCCGCCGAATTATTGCACAGGAATGGCCCATCTATGGGCAAAATATGGCCGAAATTTGGCCCATATATGGCTCAAATATGGCACAAATATAGCGCATATATATATCTAAAATATGGCACAAATATGGCCGAAATAAGGCCGACATATGGCAAAAATTGGGCACAAATACCGCCGAAATATGGCACAAATTAGGCCTAATAGGGCTAAAATATGACACATATATGGCCCAAATGTTGCTAAAATATAGAAAATATATGGCCGAAATATGACATAAATATGTCCCAATTATAGCCGAAATATGGCCTATATATGGCTAAAGTATGATACAAATATGGAAGAAATATAGCTCAGATATGGCCAAAATACGGCCGACATATAGCACAAATGTGGCCAAAATTTGCACAAATGCCGCCAATTATTGCACAGGAATGGCCCATCTATGGGCAAAATATGGCCGAAATTTGGCCCATATATGGCTCAAATATGGCACAAATATAGCGCATATATATATCTAAAATATGGCACAAATATGGCCGAGATATGGCAAAAATACGGCCCAATAATAGCCGAAATATTGCCAAGATATGGCCAAAATCCGGCGGAAATATGTCGCAAATATACCTGAAATATGGCCCATATATGGCTAAAATATGACCGAAATATAGCACAATATGGCACATATATGGCCAAAATATGGCACAAATAAGGCCCATATTTGTCTAAAATATGCCACAAATACGACCTATATATGGCTAAAATATGGCACAATTACGGCCTATATACGGCTAAAATTTGCCACAAATATGGCCGAAAGAAGGCCGAAATATGGCACAAATATGGCCGAAATATGGCCCAGATAAACCCATAATACGGCCGAAATATGGCACAAATATGGCCGAAATACGGCCGAAATGTGGCACAAATAAGGCCCATATACGGTTAACATATGGCCCAAATATGGCTAAAATATGGCACATATGTGGCCGAAATATGGTCGAAATATGGCACAAATAAGCCCAAAATATGGCACAAATATCGCCCAGATATGGACAAAACATGGCACAAATATAGCCGAACTATGGCACAAATATAGCCGAAATATGGCAAGAATATGGGACATATGTGGCTGAAATATGGCTAAAATATCGCCAAAATATGGCCAGTTTGTAGGACAAATATGGCACAGATATGGCCGAAATATGGCACAAATATGGCCGACATATGGCCAAAACACGGCTTAAATATTGCAGAAATACGCCCAAATATGGCTAAAAATTGAGCAAAAATGGCGGCAATATGGCACAATGCATATGGCCGAAATATGGCACAAATATTGCCCAGATATTGCACAAATATGGCAAAAATATGGCACGAACATGGCCGAAATACAGCACAAAATAAGGCGAAAATAAGCACAATTAGGCCGAAATAAGGACAAAATAGGGCCAAAATATGGCACAAATATGGTCCATATATGGCTAAGATACGGCACGAATAAGACCCATATACAGCTGAAATATGGCAAAAATATAGCTAAAATCTGGCAGAAAGTTGGCACAAATATGGCCGAATTATTGCAGAAATATGGCACAAATATCGCTCATAAATGGCTTAAATATGGCCCATATATACCTAAAATATGGCCCAGATATGGCAAAAATTCGGCCCAAATATAAACGAAATATGCCCATATATGGCGAAAGTATAGCACAAATATGGCCGCAATATGGCCCAGATATGGAACGAAAAGACCCAATATAGCTGAAATATAGCACAGATATAGCTAAAATATGGCCGAAATGTCGCACAAATCTGGCCGAAAATAGCTAAAATATAGCCGATTTATGGCAAAAATGTCCATATATGGTTAAAATATAGCACAATCTGGTCGAAATATAGCACAAATACGGCCAAAAATATGGCACAAATATGGACGAAATAGTCCAAAATATAAAGCAGATATGGCCAAAATTCCGCCCAATCATTGCCGAAATGTGGCACAAATATAGCCCATAAATTAGCATAATATGCTGAAATATGGCACAAATATGGCCTAGATATGACCAAAATACCGACCAAATATGGCACAAATATGGGACAAATATTGCCCATATATAGCTAAAATATAGGACAAATATGGCCGAAATATAGCTAAAATATAGCCGATTTATGGCAAAAATTCCCATATATGGTTAAAATATAGCACAAATCTGGTCGAAATATAGCACAAATACGGCCAAAATATGGCACAAATAGGACGAAATATCCAAATATAAAGCAGATGGCCAAAAATTCCGCCCAATCATTGCGAAATGTGGCACAAATATAGCCCATAAATAGCATAATATGGCTGAAATATGGCACAAATATGGACCAGATATGACCAAAATACCGACCAAAATATGGCACAAATATGGGACAAATATTGCCCATTATAGCTAAAATATAGGACAAATATGGCCGAAATATAGCACAGATATGGCCCATATCGGCCAAAATATGGCACAAATAAGGCCCATATATGGGTAAATTATGGCACAAATACGGCCTATATATAGCTAAAATATGACACAAATATGGCCGAAATAAGGCCAAAATATGGTCAAAATAATACGCGAATTATAGCACAAATATGGCAAAACTATGGCCGAAATATGACACAAAAAAGGCCAAAATATGGCACAAATATTGCCGAACTATAGCACAAATATGGCCAAAAATATGTTACAAAGATGGCGATAGTACGGCCATATGAGGCTGAATATTGCTACAATATAGCTAAAATATGGCTGAATAAAGGACGAATATGGCCCAGATATAGCCAAAATACGGCCGAAATATGGCACAAATATGGCCGAAATATAGCACAAATAGGGGGAAAATAAATGCTAATATATGTCATAAATATTGCAGAAATAAGATCAAAATATGGCACAAATATGGCACAAATATAGCCGAACTAGGCACAAATTTCGCCGAACTATGGCACAAATATGGCTCATAACTGGCTAAATTATCGCACAAAGATGGCCGAAAATAAGGCTAAAATATGGCCCATAAATAGCAGAAATATGACATAATTATGGCCCAAGATATGGCACAAATATGGCCAGATATGGCCAAATATGGCACAAATATGGCCGAAATATGGAACAAATATCGTGCATGAATGGCAAAAACATGGCACAAATATGACCATAAATACCTGAAAGGTGGCACAAATATGGCCCAGAATGGCCAAAATACGGCCGAATATGGCACAATATGGCCGAAATTTGGCCCATATACGGCTAAAATATGACACATATATGGCTAAAATATGGCCGAAATATGGTTCAAATGTGGCCCATATGTGGCTAAAATGTAGCACAAATATGGCCGAAATATAGGACAATCAAGCCCAACATATGGCACAAATATGGCCGAAATATGGCACAAATATAGCCGAACTATGGCACAAATTTAGCCGAACTATGGCACAAATATGGCCGATCTATGACACACATATGGCTGAAATATGGCACAAATATGGCTCATAAATGGCTAAATTATCGCACAAATATGGCCGAAATATGGCCCAGATAAACCCATAATACGGCCGAAATATGGCACAAATATGGCCGAAATACGGCCGAAATGTGGCACAAATAAGGCCCATATACGGTTAACATATGGCCCAAATATTGCACATATGTGGCCGAAATATGGCCGAAATATGGCACAAATTAGCCCAAAATATGGCACAAATATCGCCCAGATATAGACAAATCATGGCACAAATATAGCCGAAATAGGCACGAATATAGGACTTATGTGGCTAAAATATGGCTCCAATATCGCCAAAATATGGCAAGTTTGTAGGACAAATATGGCAAAGATATGGCTGAAATATGGCCGACATATGGCCAAAACACGGCTTAAATATTGCAGAAATACGGCCCAAATATGGTTAAAAATATAGCAAAAATGGCAACAATATGGCACAAATAAGGCCCACATGCGGCTAAAATGTAGCTCTTATATGGCTAAAATATGGCACGAAAATGGCCCATATGTGGCTGAAATATGGCTATAATATAGCTAAAATATGGGCAGTATGGGGGACAAATCGGGCCCAGATTTGGCCAGAATACGGCCGAAATTTAGCCGAAATATAGCACAAATATTGCCTAAATATGGCACCATTATGGACCAGATATGGCCAAAAAAAGGCCTAAATATGGCAAAAATACGCCCCAAATATTGCTAAAATATGGCAAAAAGATGGCACAAATAAGGACCATATGCGACTAAAATGTGGCCCATTTATGGCTAAAATATAATACAAATATGTCTGATATATGGCACAAATATGGCCGATATAGAGCTAAAATATGGCACAAATATGGCCGAAATATGGCACAAATATCGCCCATGAATAGCTTAAATATCGCACAAATATGGCCGAAATACAGCACAAATAAGGCGAAAATATGGCACAAATATGGCCGAAATAAGAACAAAATAGGGCCGAAATATGGCACAAATATGGCCCATATATGGCTAAGATATGGCACGAATAAGACCCATATACAGCTGAAATATGGCAAAAATATAGCTAAAATCTGGCAGAAAGTTGGCACAAATATGGCCGAATTATTGCAGAAATATGGCACAAATATCGCCCATAAATGGCTTAAATATGGCCCAGATATTGCGAAAATACGGCCCAAATATAAACGAAATATGCCCATATATGGCTAACGTATAGAACAAATATGGCCGCAATATGGCCCAGATATGGAACGAAAAAGACCCACATATAGCTGAAATATGGCACAGATATAGCTAAAATATGGCCGAAATGTCGCACAAATCTGGCCGAAATATAGCTAAAATATGGCCGAATTATGGCACAAATATGTCCCATATATGGCTAAAATATAGCACAAATCTGGTCGAAATATAGCACAAATACGGCCATAAGATGGCACAAATATGGACGAAATAGTCCAAATATAACCCAGATATTGCCAAAATTCCGCCCAATCATTGCCGAAATGTGGCACAAATATAGCCCATATATGGCTAAAATATGGCCGAAATATGGCACAAATATGGCCTAGATATGACCAAAATACCGACCAAATATGGCACAAATATGGGACAAATATTGCCCATATATAGCTAAAATATAGGACAAATATGGCCGAAATATAGCTAAAAATAGCCGATTTATGGCAAAAATGTCCCATATATGGTTAAAATAGCACAAATCTGGTCGAAATATAGCACAAATACGGCCAAAATATGGCACAAATATGACGAAATAGTCCAAATATAAAGCAGATATGGCCAAAATTCCGCCCAATCATTGCCGAAATGTGGCACAAATATAGCCCATAAATAGCATAATATGGCTGAAATATGGCACAAATATGGCCCAGATATGACCAAAATACCGACCAAATATGGCACAAATATGGGACAAATATTGCCCATATATAAAAATATAGGACAAATATGGCCGAAATATAGCACAGATATGGCCCATATCGGGCCAAAATATGGCACAAATAAGGCCCATATATGGGTAAATTATGGCACAAATACGGCCTATATATAGCTAAAATATGACACAATATGGCCGAAATAAGGCCAAAATATGGTCAAAATATACGCGAATTATAGCACAAATATGGCAAAAACTATGGCCGAAATATGACACAAAAAAGGCCAAAATATGGCACAAATATTGCCGAACTATAGCACAAATATGGCCAAAATATGTTACAAAGATGGCGATAGTACGGGCCATATGAGGCTGAAATATTGCTACAATATAGCTAAAATATGGCCTGAATAAAGGACGAATATGGCCCAGATATAGCCAAAAACGGCCGAAATATGGCACAAATATGGCCGAAATATAGCACAAATATGGGGAAATAATGCTAATATATGTCATAAATATTGCAGAAATAAGATCAAAATATGGCACAAAATATGGCACGAATAAAACCCATATACAGCTAAAATATGGACAAATATAGCTAAAATATGGCCGAAGGTTGGCATAAATATGGCCGAAATATGTCACAAATATGGCACAAATATGGCCGAAATAAGGCCCATATATGGCTAAAATATGGCACAAATATGGCCCATATATACCTGAAATGTGGCACAAATATGGCCGAGATATGGCAAAAATACTGCCCAATTATAGCCGAAATATGGCCGAAATATGGCCGACATATGGCCAAAACACGGCTTAAATATATCAGAAATACGGCCCAAATATGGCTAAAAATATGGCAAAAGTATGGCACAAATGAGGCCCACATGCGGCTAAAATGTGGCTCTTATATGGCTAACATATAACACAAATAGGCCCCAAATATGGCACAAATATGGCTCATATATGGCTGAAGTATGGCACAAATATGGCCGGAATGCGGCCCATATATGGCTAAAATATAACACAAATATGGCCGAAATATGCCACAAATATGACCCATATAAGGATAAAGTATGTCACCAATATGACCGAAATTTGGCCCAGATATAGCTATAATACGGCCGAAATGTGGCACAAACAAGGTCCATATACGGTTAACATATGGCCCATATATGGCGAAAATATGGCACAATTACGGCCTATATATGGCTGAAATATGGCCAAAATAAGGCCAAAATATGGCCAAAATTCGGCCAAAATATAGCACAAATATGGCTACATTATGGTTCAAATATCGCTGAAATATGGCACAAATGAAGCCGAACTATGGCACAAATATGACCAATCTAGGACACAAATAAGGATTAGATACAGCACAAATATGGCCAAAATATGGCCCATATATGGCACAAATATCGCGGAACTATGGCACACATATGGCTAAAATATGGCTCAAATATGGCTCATATATGGCTAAATTATTGCACAAATATGGCCAAAATAAGCCATAAGAAGCCATAATACGGCCCAAATATGGCACAAATATGGCCAAAATATGGCACATATGTGGCCGAAATATAGCACAAATAAGCCCAAAATATGGCACAAATATCGCCCAGATATGGACAAAACATGGCACAATTATAGCCGAACTATGGCACAAATATAGCCGGAATATGGCACAAATATGGCCCATATATGGCTAAACTATATCACAAATATGGCAGTAATAAGGCCAAAATATGGCCAAAATATAGGCGATATATAACAAAAACATGGACCATATATGGCTGTAATAAGTCACAATTATGGCTAAAAGATGGCCGAAATATGGCACAAATGAGGCCAAAATATACAGGACATATTGCCCAGATATGGACAAAACATGGCCCAAATATGGCCGAAATATACCACGAATATGGGATATATGTGGCTGAAATATGGCTAAAATATCGTCAAGATATGGCCAGTTTGTAGGAAAAATATGGCACAGATATGGCCGAAATATGGCACAAATATAGCCGATATATGGCAAAAAACACGGCTTAAATAATGCTGAAATACGGCCCAAATATGGCCAAAAATATAGCAAAAATGGCGACAATATGGCACAAATGAGGCCCACATGCGGCTAAAATGTGGCTCTTATATGGCTAAAATATAACACAAATATGGCCGAAATGTGGCACAAATATACCCCATATATGGCGAAAATATTGCCGAAATAGAGCACAAATATGGCCCATATATGGCTAAAATATCGCACAAATACGGCCTATATATGGCTACAAATATGTCACAAATATGGCCGAAATATGGCACAAATATCAGCCATATAGGGCTTAAATATGGCCAATATATATCTAAAATAGGGCACAAATATTGCCGAAATGTAGCACGAATATAGCCCATATGTGGCTGAAATATGTCCAAAATGTAGCCAAAATATGGACTGTATGGGGGACAAATATGGCCCAGATATGGCCAAAACACGGCCAAAATATGGCAAAAATATAGCACAAATACTGCCCAAATATGGCACCATTATGGACCAGAGATGGCCAAAACACGGCCAAAGTAAGGCCAAAATATGGCACAAATATTGCCCAGATATGGACAAAACATGGCACAAATATAGCCGATGTATGGAACAAATATAGCCAAAATATGGCACAAATATGGCAAAAATATGGCACGAATATGGCCTATATGTGGCTGAAATATGGCCCATTTATGGCTAAAATATAATACAAATATGGCTGATATATGGCACAAATATGGCCGAAATATGGCACAAATATCGCCCATGAATTGCTTAAATATTGCACAAATATGGCCCATATATACCTAAAATATGGCCCAGATATGGCAAAAATTCGGCCCAAATTTAAACGAAATATGCCCATATATGGCGAAAGTATAGCACAAATATTGCCGCAATATGGCTCAGATAAGGCTCATATATGGCTAGAATATGGAACAAATATGGCCGAAATACAGCACAAATACGGCGAAAATGTGGCACAAATATGGCCGAAATAAGGACAAAATAGGGCCGAAATATAGCACAAAAAATGGCCCATATATGGCTAAAATATGGCACGAATAGGTCCCATATACAGCTAAAATACGGCAAAAATATAGCTAAAATATAGCAGAAATGTGGCACAAGTATGGCTCATATATGGCTAAAATATGGCACAAATAAGCCCATATATGGCTAAAGTATAGCACAAATATCGCAGAGATATGGCCCATATATGGCTAAAATATGGCACAAATATTGCCCAGATATAGACAAAACACGGCACGAATATAGCAGATATATGGCACAAATATAGCCGAACTATGGCACAAATTTAGCAGAACTATGACACAAATATGGCTGATCTATGGCAATTATAATGCTTATATACGACTAATATATAGCCTATATATAGCACAAATCTGGCCCTTATATGGCTAAAATTCGGCCCATTTAAGGCTAAAATATAACACAAATATGGCCGAAATATGGCATAAATATGGCACAGATATTGCCGGAATATAGCACAAATATGACCCATATATAGCTAAAGTATGGCGCAAATAATCCCGAAATATGTCACAAATATGGCCGAAATATGACACAAATATGGCACGAACAAGACCCATATACAGCTAAAATATGGCACAAATATAGCTAAAATAGGGCCGAAGGTTGGCATAAATATGGCGAAATATGGCACAAATATGGCCAATATATGGCTATAATATGACACAATAATGTCACCAATAAGACCCATAACAGCTGAAATATGGCACAGATATCGCCCATTAATAGCTACAATATGGCACACATATGGCCTATATATACCTAAAATATGGCACAAATATGAACCAGATATTGCAAATATACGGCTTAAATATGGCCGAAATATACACAAAATACTGCCCAAATATGGCACAATTATGGATCAGAGATGGCCAAAATACGGCCCAAATAAAAACGAATATGCCCATTCATGGCTATAGTATAGCACAAATATGGCACGAATTAGACCCATATACAGCTGAAATATAGCACAAATATCGCCCATAAATGGCTAGAATATGGCACAAATATTGCCCAGATATGGACAAAACACGGCACAAATATATCAGATCTATGGCACAAATAAGGCCGAAATATGGCACAAATAAGGCCGAAATATGGAACAAATATTCCCTCGATATAGACAAAATATGTCACAAATATAGCCGAACTATGGCGCACATTTAGCCGAACTATATTACAAATATGGCCGATCTATGGCACAAATAAGGTTTATGTGCGGCTAATAGATAGCCCATATATGGCACAAATATGGCCCTTATATGGCTCAAATATAACACAAATATGGTTATAATATGGCATAAATATGTCCGAAAAAATGGCACAAATACGACCCATATATGGCTAAAGTATACAACAAATATGACCGAAATATGGCCGAGATAAAGCTATACGGCCGAAATACGGCCAAAATATGCCAAAAAAAATGGGCTAAAATTTGAAAATATAGGCGAAATATAGCACAAATATTGCTAAATTATGGCACAAATATGGCCGAAATATGGGACAAATATAGTCCATACATGGCTAAAATATTGCACAAATATGGCCGACCTATACCACAATTAAGGCGAAAACACGGCACAAATATCGCCAATATATGGCCATACATAGCTAAAATATGGCACAAATACGGCCAAAATATAGTCTATATATGGCAGTATGAGGGACAAATATGGCCCAGATATGGCCATAATACAGCACAAATATGGCCGAATACATAGCACAAAGACTGCCCAAAATATGGCACAATTATGGACCTGATATGGCAAAAATACGGCCCAAATATGGGTAAAATATGGCAAAAAATAGTACAAATAAGGCCCATATCCGGCTAAAATGTAGCCCATATATGGCTAAAATATAATCCAAATATGGCACAAATATTGCCGATATATAGCTAAAATATATCACAAATATGGACGAAATATGGCACAAATATCGCCCATGAATAGCTTAAATACGGCACAAATATGGCCCATATATACCTAAAATATGGCCCAGATATGGCAAAAATACGGCCCAAATATAAACGAAATATGCCCATATATGGCGAAAGTATAGCACAAATATGGCCGCAATATGGCCCAGATATGGGTCATATATGGCTAAAATATGGCACAAATATGGAACGAAAAAGACCCGTATACAGCTGAAATATGGCACAAATATAGCTAGAATATAGCTGAATTATGGCACAAAATATGGCCCATATATGGCTAAAATATATCACAAATATGGTCGAAATATAAGCTCAAATACGGCCAAATGATGGCACAAATATGGCGGAATAGTCCAAATATGGCCCTGATACGGCAAAAATACCGCCCAATCATTGCCGAAATGCGGTTACAAATATAGCCAATATATGGCTAAAATATGGCCGAAATATGGCACAAATATGGCCCAGGTATGACCAAAATACCGCCCAAATATGACCGAAATATGGCACAAATGTGACCTATATATAGCTAAATATATAGGGGAAATGATGCTAATATATGGCATAAATATTGCAGAAATAAGATAAAAATATGGCACAAATATGGTACGAATAAGACCATATACAGCTAAAATATGGGACAAATATAGCTAAAATATGGCCGAAGGTTGGCATAAATATGGCCGAAATAAGGCACAAATATGGACGAAATATGGCCCATGTATGGCTAAAATATGGCACAAATATGGCCGAATATAGCACAAATTGTGCCCACATATGGCCAAAATATGGCACAAATAAGGCTCATATAGCTTAAATATGGCACAAATACGGCCTATATATGGCAAAAATATGGCCGAAATAAGGCTAAAATATGGCTCAAATATGGACGAAATAGGGCAAATATAGCACATATAAGGCCAAAATATGCCACAAATATTTCCCAGATATGGACAAAATATGGCACAAATATAGCCGAATTCTGACACAAATATATCCGAACTATGGCACAAATATGGCACAAATATGGCTAAAATATGACACAATAATTTCACCAATAAGACCCATATGCAGCTGAAATAGAGAACAAATATCGCCCATGAATAGCTAAAATATGGCACACATAAGGCCCTTATATACCTAAAATATGGCACAAAAATGGCCCAGATATGGCAAAAATACGGCTTAAATATGGCCGAAATACACCACAAATACTGCCCAAATATGACACAATTATGGACCAGAGATGGCCAAAATACGGCCCAAATAAAAACGAGATATGCCATATATGGCTATAGTATGGCACAAATATGGCACGAATAAGACCCATATACAGCTGAAATATGGCACAAATATAGCTAAAATATGGCAGAAATGTGGCACAAATATGGCCCATATATGGCTAAAATATGGCACAAATAAGCCCATATATGGCTAAAGTATAGCACAAATATGGCAGAGATATGGCCCATATATGGCTAAAATATGGCACAAATATTGCCCAGATATAGACAAAACACGGCACGAATATAGCAGATATATGGCACAAATATTGCCGAACTATGGCACAAATATGGACAAAAATTGGCACAGATATGGCACGAATATGGCCCATAAGTGGATGAAATATGCCTAAAATATAGCCAAAATATGGCCAGTATATGGGACAAATATGGCTCAGATATAGCTTAAATACGGCCGAAATATGGCACAACTATGCCGAAATATAGCAGAAATATGGCGGAAATAATTCTTAAATATGGCATAAATATTGCAGAAATAAGGCCAAAATATGGCACAAATATGGCCGAAATGGGCCAAAAATGGCCCAGATATGGCCAAAATACGGCCCAAATATGGCCGAAATATGGCACAAATATCGCCCATACATGGCTAAAATATGGTTCGAATAAGGCCCATATACAGCTGAAATATGGCACAAATTTAGCTAAAATATAGCACAATTATGGCAAAATATGGCGGAAATATGGCACAAATAAGGCCAAAATATGGCAGAATCATTGCCCAGATATTGACAAAACATGGCACAAATATAGCCGAACTATGGCACAAATATGGCACAAATATGCCCGAAATATGGCACGAATATGGCCCATATGTGGCTAAAATATGGCTAAAATATAGCCGAAATATGCCACATATAAGGCCTAGATATGCCCAAAACACGGCCTAAATATGGAAAAAATACGGCCCAAATATGTCTAAAATGTCAAAAGTATGGCACAAAGAAGGCCCATATGAGGCTAAAATATGGCCCATTTATGGCTCAAATATAACACAAATATGGCTAAAATATAACACAAATATGGCCGATATCTGGCACAAATATGGCAGTAATATGGCATAAATAAGGCCAAAATAGGAAACAAATATTGCCCAGATTTGGACAAAACTTGTCACAAATATAGCCGAACTATGGCACAAATTTAGCTGATCTATGGCACTTATAATGCGTATATACGACTAATATATAGCCATATATGGCACAAATCTGGCCCTTGTATGACTAAAATTCGGCCCATATAAGGCTAAAATATAACACAAATATGGCCGAAATATGGCATAAATATGGCCGAAATATGGCACAGATATTGCCGGAATATGCACAAATATGATCCATATATAGCTAAAATATGGCACAAATATAGCTAAACTATGGCCGAAGGTTGGCATAAATATGGCCGAAATATGGCACAAATATGGCCAATATATGGCTAAAATATGACACAATAATGTCACCAATAAGACCCATATACAGCTGAAAATGGCACAGATATCGCCCATTAATAGCTACAATATGGCACACATATGGCCCATATATACCTAAAATATGGCACAAATATGTCCCAGATATTGTGAATATACGGCTTAAATATGGCCGAAATATACCACAAATACTGCCCAAATATGGCACAATTATGGACCAGAGATGGCCAAAATACGGCCCAAATAAAAACGAAATATGCCCATATATGGCTATAGTATAGCACAAATATGGCACGAATTAGACCCATATACAGCTGAAATATGGCACAAATATCGCCCATAAATGGCTAGAATATGGCACAAACATTGCCCAGATATGGACAAAACACGACACAAATATAGCCGAACTATGGCGCACATTTAGCCGAACTATATTACAAATATGGCCTATCTATGGCACAAATAAGGCTTATGTGCGGCTAAAAGATAGCCCATATATGGCACAAATATGGCCCTTATATGGCTCAAATATAACACAAATATAGTTAAATATGGCACAAATATGTCCGAAAAATGGCACAAATACGACCCATATATGGCTAAAGTATAGCACAAATATGACCGAAATATGGCCGAGATAAAGCTATAATACGGCCAAAATATGGCCAAAATATAGCTAAATTTTGGCCAAAATATAGGCGAAATATAGCACAAATATTGCTAAATTATGGCACAAATATGGCCGAAATATGGGAAAAATATAGTCCATACATGGCTAAAATATTGCACAAATATGGCCGACCTATACCACAAATAAGGCGAAAACACGGCACAAATATCGCCAATATATGCCCATACATAGCTAAAATATGGCACAAATACGGCCAATATATAGCTAAAATGAGGCACAAATATGGCCGAGAATGGCACAAATATCACGAATATATCGCTAAAATATGGCCTATATATACCTAAAATAGGGTGCAAATATGGCCCAGATATTGCCAAAATTCGATCCAAATATTGCCGAAATATGGCACAAATATAGCCCATATATCGCTAAAATGTGGCACAACCATAGCCGAAAAAAGGCCAAAATATAAGCGAAATATAGCACAAATATTGCTAAAATATGGCACAAATAAGGCCAAAATATAGCACACATATTGCCCAGATATGGACAAAACATGGCACAAATATGACCGAAATATGGCACGAATATGGCCCATATGTGGCTGAAATATTGCTAAAATATCGCCAAAATATGGCCAGAATGTGGGACAAATATGGCACAGATATGGCCAAAATACGGCCCAAATATGGCCGAAATATGGCACAAATATGGCCCACATATGGCAAAAACACGGCCTAAATATTGCAAAAATACGGCCCAAATATGGCTAAAAATATGGCAAAAAATGGCAAAAGTATGGCACAAATAAGGCCCACACGCGACTAAAATGTGGCTCATATATGGCCAATATATAACACAAATATGGCCAAAATTTGCACAAATATTGCCATATTTGCAATATTTAGGCCGTGTTTTGCCTTGTCTGGGCCATATTTGTGCCATATTTCAGCCATATTTGGGCCGTTTTTGGACCGTATTTTGGCCATATCTGTGCGATATTTGTCCCACATACTGGCCATATTTTGGCAAAATTTTAGCCATATTTCATCCACATATGGGCCATATTCGTGCCATATTTCGGTCATAGTTGTGACATATTTTGTCCATATCTGAGGAATACGTTGTCTATATTTTAGCCTTATTTGTGCCATATTTCGGAAATATTTGGGCCGTATATTGGCCATATCTGGGCCATATTTGGCATATTTCGGCCATATCTGGCCAATATTGTCGCCATATTTGTGTCATACTTTAGCCATATATGGGTCATATTTGTGCTATATTTCGGCCATATTTGTGAAAAATTTCGGCAATATTTGTGTCATATTTCGGCCATATTTTGCGATATTTTGGCCGTATTTTAGCATCATTTGTGCTATATTTCGCTTATATTTTGGCCTTATTTCGGCCATATTTGTGTCATATTTCGGCAATATTTGGGCCGAATTTTGGGCATATCTGGGCCATATTTGTGCTATATATGGGCTGTATATAAGCCTTATTTGTGCCATAGATCGGCGATATTTGTGCCATAGTTCGGCTATATTTTTGACATGTTTTGGCCTTATTTGTGCCATTTTTCGGCCATATTTGTGCCATATATTAGCCATATTTGTGCAATATTTGCTTATATTTTGGCCTTATTACGGCCATATCTGTGCCATATTTGTCCCACTTTCTGGCCATATTTAGGCGATATTTTAGACATATTTACGCCAGATACGGGCGATATTCGTACCATATTTCGGTCATATTTGTGCCATGTTTTGTCCATATCGGGGCAAAATGTGTGCTATATTTTGGCTTATTTGTGCCATATTTCGGCCATATTTTGTCATTTTGTGCCATATTTTAGCGATATATGGGCCATATTGTGCCATATTTTGGCCTATTTGTGCTATAGGTCGGCCATATTTTGCTGTATTTTAGCCATGTATTGACCATATTTGTGCCATTTTGGCTAAATTTGTGTTATATATTAGCCATATATGAGCCACATGTAGCCGCATGTGGGCCTTATGTGTGCCATACTTTTGCCATTTTTGCCATATTTGTGCCGTATTTCTGCAATATTTGAACCGTGTTTTGGCCATAGTCGGCCATATTTGTTCAATATTTCGGCCGAATGTGGCCATATTTTGGCCATATCTGTGCCATATTTTGTCCTACATACTGGCCATATATTGGCGATATTTTAGCCATATTTCAGCCACACATGGGCCATATTCGTGCCATATTTTAGACATATTTGTGCCATGTTTTGTCCATATCTGGGTAATATGTGCGGTATATTTTGGCTATATATGTCCCATACTTTAGCGATATATGGCCATATTTGTGCCATTTTTCGGCTATATTTGTGACGAATTTCGGCCTTATTTGTGCCACATTTCGGCCGTATTTCGGCGATCTTTGTTACATAAATTGGCGATATTTGTGCCAATTTAGCCGTATTATGTCAATATCTGGCCATATTTCGGCCATATTTGTGTCATAATTAACCATATTATGGACCATATTTGTGCCATATTCCGCCATATTGTGCCATATTTCGGCCATATTTGTGCTATATTGTGCCTTATTTTAGATATATACGGGCCAGGTTTGTGTTATATTCGCCTATTTTTGGCCATATTTTCGCCTTATTTTCTGCCATATTCGTGCCATTTTTTCAGCTATATATGAGCTATATTTGTCCCATATAATGGCCATATTTGGCTATATTTTAGGAATTATTCAGCCACATATGGGCCATATTCGTGCCATATTTCTGCCATATTTGGGCTATTATTTGGCCTTTTTTTGCTATAGTTCGGTTTATTTGTGCTATCGTTCGCTTTATTTATGCCATGTTTTGTCCATCTCTGGGCAATATTTGTGCTATATTTTGACCCTATTTGTGCTATAATTCGGTCACTTATGTGCTACATTTTAGCCATATTTGGCCAATATGTTAAACAGTATAGGGGCCTTATTTGTGTCACATTTCGGCGGTATTTCGGCCATCTTTGTGCCATATATTGGCCATATTTGTGCCATATTTCGGCCGTATTATGGCAATATCTAGGCCATATTTGTGCCATACTTTAGCCATATATGGGCCATATTGCTGTCATATTTCGGCCATATAGGTGCCATAGTTTGGCTCTATTTGTGCCATATTTCATCAACATATAGGCCATATTAGTGCCATATTTCGGTAATATTTTGCCATATATCGGCCATATTTGGCCGTATTTTAGCATGTTCTGGGCCATATTTGTGCCATATCTGGGCTATATTTTAGTCGTCTATGGGCCTTATGTGTGCCATATTTCGGCGATATTTGTGCAAAATATTGGCCATATTTTGCCATATTTCGGCGTATTTTTTCTATATCTGGGCCATATTTGTGCCATATTCCGGCCATATTTGTGCCATATTTCGGCCATATTTGGCCGTGTTTGGCCATGTCTGGGCCATATGTGTGCCATATCTGGGCTATATTTTAGCCGTGTATGGGCATTATTTGGGCCATATTTCGGCGATATTTGTTCCAAATTTTGGCCATATTTGTGCCATATTTCGGCCGTATTTTGGCCATATCTGAGCTATATTTCGGCTATAATTGGGCCGTATTTTTGCCATATCTCGGCCATATTTGTGTCACATTTCAGGTATATATGGGCCATATTTGTGCCATATTTTAGCCATTCATGCTCGATATTTGTGCCATATTTCGGCCATAATTGGGCTGTATTTTGGCCATGTCTGAGCCATATTTGTGCTATATCTGGGCCATAATTGTGCCATATATCGGCCATATTTACCTCTATATGAGCTATATTGTAGGCGTATATGGGCCTTATTTGTGCCATATTTCGGCGATATTTTGCCATTTTTTGGCAATATTTGTGCCAAATTATGGCTATATTTGTGCCATATTTCGGCCGTATTTTGGCCGTATATGGGCCACATTTGTGCTATATTTCGGCCATATTTGGGCCGTGTTTTGCCATATCTGGGCCATATTTGTGCCTTATCTGGGCCATATTTGTGCTATATTCGCCTATATTCTGGCCATATATGTGCCATTTTTTAGCCATATATAGGTCATATTTAGCCGTATATGGTCCTTATTTGTGCCATATTTCGGCGATATTTGGGCCATAGTTCCGCTATATTTGTGCTATAGTTCGGCTATATTTGTGCCATGTTTGGTCCATATCTGGGCAATATTTGTAGCATATTTGGCCTCATAGTGCCATATTTGAACTATTTCGGCCATATTGTGCTATATTTTTGCCATATATGGGCCATATTTGGCCGTATTTTGGCCATGTCTGGGCCATATGTGTGCCGTATGTGGGCTATGTTTTAGCCGTATATGGGCATTATTTGTGCCATATTTCGGCAATATTTGTGCTATATTTCGGCCATGTTTGTGCCATATTTTGCCATATATATGCCATATTTCGTTCATATTTGTGCCATATTTCGGCCATATTTGGGCCGTATTATGGCCATATCTGAGCCATATTTATGTCATATATGGGCCATATTTGTGCCATATTTTGAACGTATATAGCAATATCTGTGCCATATTTCGGCCATATTTGTGCCATACTTAAGCCATATATGGGCGATATTGCTGTCATATTTCGGCCATATATGTGCTATTGTTCGATATATTTGTGCCATATTTCAGCCACATTAGGGTGATTCAAAAAAAAAGAATATTTTTTTTTTCGTTTGGTACTCTGAAAAATAGGTTCCTAGACACCTCTAAGAAAGCCTCTCCAAGCATGAGTTCTTAATTGTAACGGGAAGGTCCTCCTTCTTACAGTTTTCTATTTTTTCTTATTATCAGATAGAAAAATTTATATCTCGCTTCCAACTACTTGAAAAAATATCTTGTTCCTTAGATTTTGTAGGAAATTGAATGCTCTACAAAAAAGGTCTCTTACGATTTTTTCGTAAACCCAACCGTTTAAAAGATATTAACGGTTAAAGTTTGATTATTTTTGGGAAAATTTTTTATTTCTTATGAATTTTATAACTCAATGAAAAAAAATCATTATGAATGATGAAACTCATAGTTTTGTAGGAAATTTACTGCTCTATAAAAATGGTCTCTTATGATTTTTCGATCAAGTTGAGCGTTTACGAGATATTCATCGTCAAACATCAATGCATATCAATTTTTCTAGTTTTTGATCAATAATTCGAAAAATTTCAATTTATTCTGTGAGTTTCAAGGAAATTTAGACAAATTTGAGTTTTTATTATAAAAGCAACTCCTATAGATGTTTTCTGTTCAAAAATTCATTTGAAAGTTTTTATTCTAATAATATTTTTTTTAAATTTTATCTTTAATAATTTAAAATCTTAATCGCGTTGTCATTTATTATTATGAAATTTGTTCAGTGCGTATTTTTAAATTGTTTTTCACAAAATATACATAAAATTTTCGTTCGAGGGGATTTTTGTTTTGAATTCCATTTCTTCTTCTGTTTGTCTTCTGAAACTAACGCCATCTATGTTTTTTACTCTCAACTATCTTCAGTATCTACCCATTTAATACCGTATTTTCAGTGTTCCTAAAACTGATCATCTTGAATACGTAATAAAATAATTCATTTTAAATAAGTC
The DNA here is from genome assembly GCA_018835575.1 of Cotesia chilonis. Taxonomy (NCBI): domain Eukaryota; kingdom Metazoa; phylum Arthropoda; class Insecta; order Hymenoptera; family Braconidae; genus Cotesia; species Cotesia chilonis. The sequence goes on from RJVT01000227.1 coordinate 85,987, forward strand.
TTATAATCATCACATAAATTTATTTATCATCAATTAACCTACAATGAATAAAGAAATACGTTTTATCGGAATACCTCTACAAAGAATTTCGGAACGTAAGTTACCAAAAGTGAAAGAGGTTATGCGTGTGTTTTTCTACCAACTTAAAATTTTAAAGTATTCAATCAAACAAAGTGCTAAAAATTCAGTTGACCAAGTTATTGAACTGTGGAGAAAAAATCAGATTCCAACTAGTGGAGCTCCTAATGCAGTCAAAAAATTTCTTCGCTATCACAGTCAATGGTTAAAATTACAAAAAAATTTCGATAAAAAGAATTCAGCGCAAAACCAAAAGGAAATGAAATTTCAGACTGATCTTGAACAATTATTCGACATTGTGAGCGAAAAATCCTTAAAAGTGCTTGATGATAATATTAGAAAGTTGTATTTGGATCAAAAATTCGGTACCCATAAAGAGATTCTTTCTAATAATGTACCTGTATCAAACTTAACCACAACTATGATGGGAATAGATGAGAGTAGTAAGTATCTGAGATATTTAATTATTATAAAGTCAGGTAGTAGTGTAACTTTTCATAGATGACTAGATGACATTTGACTAGACAATTTTTGGAGTCCTTTCTTAATTATTTGTCATCAAAATGAATAAATTCTATACATTTTCTTCGTTTAATTTATAAAACAGATCTTATTCCAGACTTAGATCAACCGTCTACCAGTCATGCGATTGTTCCAAGTGAAAAATCAGAGTCGTTCTCTACGTATACATTAAGTGGAGTTACAAATTTTGGATCTGATTCAGAGTATGAACCTCCAATTCCGACAAAACGAGCAAAACTTGATGTCTTAACTCCTGAAGTCATTTTTGGACTCGACCGAGCTAATGTCAGCAGTAGAAATGCGATGTTTATTATTGCTCCGGTTTTACTAGCAGTAGGTATTAAAATTGAAGATACAACGCTCAGTTATAGTTCAATTCAACGAGCTCGTATGCTTCAAAGAGAAGACATTGCTAAAGGACTTAAAGACAACTTTAAGACACACGATAAATACGTTGTGCATTGGGACGGAAAAATGCTGAATGACCTTGTTGGATCAAAATCTGTGGAACGGCTACCAGTTATTTTAACTGCATTTGGTACCGAACAATTACTTGGGGTTCCAAAAATGAATTCTGGGACGGCAGACAATCAAACATCAGCCATTTTATCGACATTGAGTGAATGGGGTATTACTAATTATGTTAAGGCGATGTGTTTTGACACGACGGCAGTTAATACAGGTAACTTATCAATGATAATTTAATCTAAAAAATATTTAATTATTAACGTTCTAGTTTAATTTTTATTGCTTACTGAATTTCACTTTTGAAATTATTGAGAATTATTTACTCATTTGGATTTTAAATATAATCTACAATTTGTTGAAAATATTAAATTTAACGATAGTTATCTATTTTCTTTATACAGGAATTCATAACGGTACATGTAAGGCAATTGAAAAGACTTTGGGAAGAGAGTTAATCTGGTTACCATGTCGTCACCACATTTTTGAGATCATATTGAGAAGTGCATTTGAAGTATATTGGCCTGTGTCATCTGGGCCAAACGTACCAATGTTCGGAAGATTTAAAAAATCATGGGATGAAATAAATAAAACTAATTATAAATCTGGAATTGAAGATACTGTTGTTGCTGATATCATTTTGGATAAAAAAAATGAAATATCTAGTTTAATTGCACAATCCTTACAGGTATGATTTAACTGCGATTTTAAGAAAAAAAATTTTCTTGTTTCTGACAAATTTTTAATTGTTTTTGATAGTTACTACAACCCCGAGATGACTATAAAGAATTGTTGGAATTGTCGTTGATTTTCCTTGGAGAAATGCCTCAAGAAGAAATTTTTTTCAAACGTCCTGGTGCAATTCATCATGCTAGGTGGATGGCGAAGGCAATTTACAGTTTAAAAATGTTTCTATTCAGAAATGAATTTAAACTTTCTAATAAAGAATTGGACGGTCTTCGGCAAATTTGTATATTTATAGTTACACTGTATTTAAAAGCTTGGTTTTCATCAACTTCTGCAACAACTGCTGCTAATCATGACTTGCAGTTTTTGAAAAATTTATTCGAGTACAAAAATATCAATTCATTGATTTCTTCAGCAACTTGTGAAAAAATGATTTTGCATTTATGGTATTTAAGTGATGAACTTGCCATTTTATCATTATTTGACGATACCGTTTCATTGGAAGTAAAAAAAAATATTGTTGGAGCTGTTAATACTCGTAACGGTACAGATTCTAAAGCTAAAAAATTTATAATTGATAAAAACGATTTGAATTCATTAACGCAAAAAAGTCTGAGTGACTTTGTTTCTAAAAAGTCTTTAAATCTCTTTAAAATCTTTGATTTACCATATGACTTCCTTGATAAAGATATTGAATCGTGGCCTACTAATGACAGTTACATTGAAAATAAAGAATACTTTAACCAATTGAAAGTTGTTAATGATTCAGCAGAACGAGCTGTTGCATTAGTTAGTGAGTATAATCAATGCTTGACAAAAAATGAAGAGCAATTCCAATACTTATTGCAAATTATCAAAGAACATCGAAAAAACTACCCAAACTGCAATAGAGGAAATTATTTACAGTAAAAGTGTACCGTTATGTTGAAAATATTGAAAATTATATGGCAGTTGATAATTAAATAAATAAATTCTTCGATAAAAAAGTGTGTGAAACACACTAAATTGAATTATATATTTAAAAAAATGCACTAATTTTTTGTTTTAATGTAATCAAACATGTCCAAGACTAAAAAAACTAATTAAAAAAATAGTTCATAACATATTTCTATTCATAGAAACTCAAATTTGTCTAAATTTCCTTGAAACTCACAGAATAAATTGAAATTTTTCGAATTATTGATCAAAAACTAGAAAAATTGATATGCATTGATGTTTGACGATGAATATCTCGTAAACGCTCAACTTGATCGAAAAATCATAAGAGACCATTTTTATAGAGCAGTAAATTTCCTACAAAACTATGAGTTTCATCATTCATAATGATTTTTTTTCATTGAGTTATAAAATTCATAAGAAATAAAAAATTTTCCCAAAAATAATCAAACTTTAACCGTTAATATCTTTTAAACGGTTGGGTTTACGAAAAAATCGTAAGAGACCTTTTTTGTAGAGCATTCAATTTCCTACAAAATCTAAGGAACAAGATATTTTTTCAAGTAGTTGGAAGCGAGATATAAATTTTTCTATCTGATAATAAGAAAAAATAGA
>RJVT01000228.1:0-2500 GCA_018835575.1 Cotesia chilonis
TACAGCTACAAATGAATATTCTAACAATGTTTCTGAAGCCATTAGAAGTATGACCTTGCTGAGTCATTTGTCAGCCATAAAATTGAATTATTAATGCAGATAAGCAACACTATGTTAATTCTCAATAATAACTAAAATCGAAATAGACCAGTAAAATTTTGCAATTTAATAGAGTTAAATCTTGGTTTAACGCGATAATAAGTTAATCTAAAAATTAAAAATTAAGTTTAAAATTCAACGTGAAATGGAGTAATTATTTTTTTTCCATCAGTAGAGGAGTATAGTTAATTTTTTCAGTGAATATGATGGATAAAATTATAGTGGATTATTCAAATTGTATAAATTTAACCAATTATCGATTTCAAATGAAACTTTTTTCCTCTTATTACTAACAAAATAAATAATATTTAAAAGCTTTCATAACATCCAAGCTCAAGAGATATAAATGTAGAATATCAGGTACTAAGCAACTGAACAGCTGGGTATTATGGAAGAATCCGCTCAGAGTGGGGACATGCTGAGTCATTTAATCCTCCCTACCCGGTTCTCATCGTTGCTCGTATTTATATGAAAGAGTAGTCTGTTGAAAGAAGTCATATCAGCAGTGTATAGTATATTATATTCAGTTAATACTGAAATGCTGCTTGACTACAAGAGGATTATTAAGTATAGTATAAAATTATATGAACGCATCACAGCCACGGGTCGATGTCTATGACTGAATGACTCCTATGTGGTAATCGCTTCGGCGTTTATTAATGTGTATATCTTCATGTGTGAAGAATACATTTATTCAATACTGAGTATCGACTCACTTGTTTCCGAGCAAGAATATATACAATAATAAAAGCACGTTTACGTGTAAATAACCACGTCGCTTAGAATTATATCTAGCGAGAGTTGAAGTTTTTCAAAATCAGAGAGGATGTTTGAATATGTTGTTTCACTTATACGTGAATAAATAGTTATTATCAACAATTTAAAGTGTTGTTAGAAATTATGTTTCAAATCAGCACCGCTTTTACAACTGTTAGTCGGACATTATATGATGAAAGCTAACATGGTTGTATTAGTGTAAAAAAGAGATTTCTAAATGTTTTATTTAATAAAACATGAACGAAGCTCCCTGGTTGATCCTGCCAGTAGTCATATGCTTGTCTCAAAGATTAAGCCATGCATGTCTTAGTACACGCCATATTAAGGTGAAACCGCGAATGGCTCATTAAATCAGTTATGGTTCCTTAGATCGTACCCACATTTACTTGGATAACTGTGGTAATTCTAGAGCTAATACATGCAAACCAGAGTTCCGACCAGAGATGGAAGGAACGCTTTTATTAGATCAAAACCAATCGGTGGCTCGTCCATCGTTAATTATGGTGACTCTGAATAACTTTTTGCTGATCGTATGGCCTTAGTGCCGACGACAGATCTTTCAAATGTCTGCCTTATCAACTGTCGATGGTAGGTTCTATGCCTACCATGGTTGTAACGGGTAACGGGGAATCAGGGTTCGATTCCGGAGAGGGAGCCTGAGAAACGGCTACCACATCCAAGGAAGGCAGCAGGCGCGCAAATTACCCACTCCCGGCACGGGGAGGTAGTGACGAAAAATAACGATACGGGACTCATCCGAGGCCCCGTAATCGGAATGAATACACTTTAAATCCTTTAATGAGGATCCATTGGAGGGCAAGTCTGGTGCCAGCAGCCGCGGTAATTCCAGCTCCAATAGCGTATATTAAAGTTGTTGCGGTTAAAAAGCTCGTAGTTGAATTTGTGTTTCATACTATTGGTTCATCGCTTCGCGGTGTTAACTGGTATGTTATGAAACGTCCTACCGGTGGATTTAGCTGTAAAAGGCGACATCCAATTTAATCCTATCGCGGTGCTCTTAATTGAGTGTCGAGGTAGGCCGGTACGTTTACTTTGAACAAATTAGAGTGCTTAAAGCAGGCTTATTTCGCCTGAATACTGTGTGCATGGAATAATAGAATAGGACCTCAGTTCTATTTTGTTGGTTTTCGGAATACTGAGGTAATGATTAATAGGGACAGATGGGGGCATTCGTATTGCGACGTTAGAGGTGAAATTCTTGGATCGTCGCAAGACGAACAGAAGCGAAAGCATTTGCCAAAAATGTTTTCATTAATCAAGAACGAAAGTTAGAGGTTCGAAGGCGATCAGATACCGCCCTAGTTCTAACCATAAACGATGCCAGCTAGCGATCCGCCGATGTTCCTCCGATGACTCGGCGGGCAGCTTCCGGGAAACCAAAGCTTTTGGGTTCCGGGGGAAGTATGGTTGCAAAGCTGAAACTTAAAGGAATTGACGGAAGGGCACCACCAGGAGTGGAGCCTGCGGCTTAATTTGACTCAACACGGGAAATCTCACCAGGCCCGGACACCGGAAGGATTGACAGATTGATAGCTCTTTCTTGATTCGGTGGGTGGTGGTGCATGGCCGTTCTTAGTTGGTGGAGCGATTTGTCTGGTTAATT
>RJVT01000228.1:10000-37500 GCA_018835575.1 Cotesia chilonis
TCATAATTATTGTTATAGAGATATTATTATTATTATTATTATTGTTATAGTTATGAAGATTATTATTTAATTAATCTAACATCCGGCCCTCAGTCGAAGGAATTCTAAGTAAACACATAGCGACGACTAATATAAATTATAGTAGTTATAATTTCAAAAAACGCGGGAAATTTTAAAGTTAAAAATTCATATGAAATTTTATTATTATCATTGCAATAATAATAATAGCAATTATAATTCTTCCTGTTTAGAAAAGGATGCTAAATTATTAGTTATTAAGAAAATTATTCATTTTTATTCCAAATAGCGCGCGAAAATTCAATTTTCAAAATTTCAATCAAAATTTTATTATTATATTTATAACATCTTATTCCTTGAAGGGGAAGGATGCTATACTAAAATAATAATTATTATTTGTTAATACCGATGTACATACACTATTTGTATGACTTGTATCGTTATAAGTCGACTAAAATTACGTACAGTAAGTCATTTAAGTGTTTCCAGGTACAAATCAAAATTTACTATCAATTTTAAATCACATTATTTTGTTTCGTTTGCTGATAAGACTATTGATTTCTCGAGTGTTAATTTGAATAATAATATGATTAAGACAATGAATTGTGAAAAATTGCCGTAGTTAACAAACGATGGAAATTATCATGCGCAACAATTACTGGCTACCATTAATGATATCGAGTATAGGTTATATATACCAAGCACGAAAAGCTTGCAAAATATTGTACGGTGACTTATTACATGGTGAATAATATAATGATCAGTAAGTAATTTTTTTCTCGACTTCTGTTTTTTTCCTTTGATGTAATTATTATCATTCTCTCTTTACAGTGAAGTACAACGAGAATAAGAGCGTAAAAGATGTGATTATAACAAAAATGCGAGATATTATGTATGTAACAACTATTTGTTAGTAAATTATGAATAGAACCCTCTACTAAGCCTGCCTATGTATATTAGGGTGGGTCAAAAAAATCGAATAATTTATTTTTGACTTTATACTCTGAAAAATAGGTTCGTAGACACCTAAAAAGAATTCTCTCCAAGTATAAGCTCTTAACTATAACGGGAAGGTCCTCCGCTTTGCGGGTTTCTATTTTTTTCGAATAATCAGATAAAAAAATTTATATCTCGCTTCCAACTGCTTGGAAAAATATTCCGTGGCATAGATTTTGTGAGAAATTGAATGCTTTACAAAAAAGGTCTCTTATGACTTTTTCAAAAACTCAACCGATTAAAAGATATTCATAGTTGAAGTTTGGCTATTTTAAGGAAAATATTCGTTTTTATTATGAATTTTATAAGTCGATGAAAAAAAATTATTTCGGATTGCGGAACTCATGATTTTGTAGGAAATTTACTGCTCTACAAAAATGGTCTCTTATGATTTTCTGATTAAGTGAAGCCGTTACGAGATATTCATCGTCAAACATTAACGAATATCAATATTTCCAGTTTTTGATCAATAATTCGATAAATTTTAATTTAAACTATGAGTTTCAGGAAAATTTACATAAATTTAAATTTCTATCATAAAAGTCACTCCTACAGGAGTTATTTGTTCAAAAATTCACTAAGAAGTTTTTGTTCTAATGATATTTTTTGTAAGCTTTATTTGTAATAATTTAAAATGTCAATTGCATTGGCATTTCATATTATTACGGTTGTTTAGTATGTATTTTCAAATTTTATTCTACCAATTATACATAAAGTTTTTTGTGAGAGAGGCTTTTTGTTCTGAATTACATTACTTCTTCTGTTGGTACTCTAACGCTAGCGCCACCTATGTTGTTTTTCTTAACTATCTTCGTTGTCTACTTTTTTATCAGTACATTTTCAGTGCTCCAAAAACTCATCATTTCGTGATGACAAAGAAATATGTCATTCACTTCAAATTAAACTAATCATTGGCTATATGTCGAAAAAAATGCTCTAATTTCTTGTTTTAATGCAATCAAACAAGCTCAAGACTGAAAACAATATTAAAAAAATTGTTTATAACATTTCTTTATCGATCGAAACTCAAATTTATGTAAATTTTCCTGAAACTCATAGTTTAAATTAAAATTTATCGAATTATTGATCAAAAACTGGAAATATTGATATTCGTTAATGTTTGACGATGAATATCTCGTAACGGCTTCACTTAATCAGAAAATCATAAGAGACCATTTTTGTAGAGCAGTAAATTTCCTACAAAATCATGAGTTCCGCAATCCGAAATAATTTTTTTTCATCGACTTATAAAATTCATAATAAAAACGAATATTTTCCTTAAAATAGCCAAACTTCAACTATGAATATCTTTTAATCGGTTGAGTTTTTGAAAAAGTCATAAGAGACCTTTTTTGTAAAGCATTCAATTTCTCACAAAATCTATGCCACGGAATATTTTTCCAAGCAGTTGGAAGCGAGATATAAATTTTTTTATCTGATTATTCGAAAAAAATAGAAACCCGCAAAGCGGAGGACCTTCCCGTTATAGTTAAGAGCTTATACTTGGAGAGAATTCTTTTTAGGTGTCTACGAACCTATTTTTCAGAGTATAAAGTCAAAAATAAATTATTCGATTTTTTTGACCCACCCTAATGTATATGGTTGATAAATCCATTTTTTTCAGTCTCTACAAGGGACAAATTTTAAATACTCTGTGAGAATGTAAAAAACGAAAGAACAAATGCAACGTTTTTTATGAAATATGTAATTTCTGTATTTCTAAATGGTGGAAATTGTAATTAAGAAAAAATTTCAATGTAAATATAATTTCTAAAAAAAAATCTTAAATTTACTTTGATGATTTTTTTAACTATCCGTTAAGAAAATCGAAGATTTTCAAAAATCGTGAAGTCATTGGTTTTACCTCGTGTTTCGAAAATCGAGTGCTCATCACGTCAAAAGGAGAAATTTTCACAAAAAGATGTAAAATCCGAACAAAAACAGTTCCACTGTAAAAAATTACGCCAAGTACACGTTCACAACTCTTGATTTACAAAAATGCCAAGGAGAAATTATCATTTTACAAAAAGATGTAAAATCAAAAAAAAAAAACAGACCAAGTAGCCGTTATGACCTTTCATAATTGAAAAAATTTTGTAATAAATTTAACGAATAAAAACAATTTTTTAGACGTACTTGGCGTGCGTCATTGAGTACCCAAAATTTTTTCATTTCTGATAACTGAGCCAGAGAACTGATATGAAAAGCGATTTTACGGACAATTCTTTCAGCCCTTCCTCACCAAGTCATTAACCCTACTGATGATCATTTTGATGCAACCATATGAATCGATAACAATTGAAATTCATGCTTGTTTTCATTATTTCACGGATAAGATTGATATTTGTACAACTAAATAGCTTCCGAGCATTTCGTTCAGATCGAGAAAAAATGAATCAGTTTATTAATTGAATGAACTGTTAATTAAATTGACTTCATTAGAAAATATAGCATTAATAAATGTTCAAGAAACACCGGAGCCCTATTTTAAAGTAAGATTTATTTCTACTATAAATTAAAAAAAAACAGGATTTTATCACGAAATTTGATCATTAATTTACTAAGCAGTTTCTATAATTAATTCAGTAATTATTTTTCTTGCCACCAGTATATTTTTAACTTCTCGCTAAGAAAATTGAAAATTTTTTAAAGGTCACAGAAAACTTACATGAGTATCCCCACGAGGGTGTCACTGTGTGTGTGTGTGTGTGTGTGTGTGTGTGTGTGTGTGTGTGTCTCCTATACTTATGAACGACTTTACCGATTTCATCGTGGTTGGCCCATTTGAAAAAACATGAACGAACTTGGATTTTGAATACAATTTTGACGGATTCCGATTGATGGATTTCAAGATATCTCAAAAAAACCGTGAAAAAATTTGAGAAAAATTTTTGTTTTCAAGTTGCTTTTTTGGAATAACTTTTAAACGGCTGGTCGATTATCTCCAAAAACTAATCAGCTCTTGATCTTGAAAAATCACGTCAATTGCCGCTTGACCAATCAAAATCGGTTAATTCGTTCAAAAGATATCGTGAACGAAAGAAAACCAAAAAAAGTGTTTTTTTCGGAAGTACTCCTAAATTTTAACGTTCGATCAATGCGAACTTAAAAATTCTTTACGAGGCTTAAAAAGCGGCGTTGAATGCTGCCAGTCACTTGAAAATCAGTTCATTCATTGGAAAGTTATTAAAAGTTGTACATTAAAAACGATGTTTTATCAAACTTCTATCGGACATGCAGTAATGCTGTGAAGAGGGAAAGAACAGGATATAAGGTGATTATTGAACTACTGATATTTGACATCAATGAGTTACCTGAGGGGTATTATCACATTATCACGATTCATCTGAAAAAATTTTGGGTACTCAATGACGTACGCCAAGTACGTCTAAAAAATTGTTTTTATTCGTTAAATTTATTACAAAATTTTTTCAATTATGAAAGTTCATAACGGCTACTTGGTCTGTTTTTTTTTTTTGATTTTACATCTTTTTGTAAAATGATAATTTCTCCTTGGGGCATTTTTGTAAATCAAGAGTTGTGAACGTGTACTTGGCGTAATTTTTTACAGTGGAACTGTTTTGTTCGGATTTTAAGTACAAAGATAGATTATTAAGGTTCGTCAACGACCATATCATGCTGAATTGAAACACCAGTTCTCGTCCGATCACTGAAGTTAAGCAGCATTGAGCGTGGTTAGTACTTGGATGGGTGACCGCTTGGGAACACCACGTGTTGTTGGCACACATTCTTTTTGTCATCTATCACAAGATTATTATATATCCTTATCAATAGATTCGGTAGAATCTGGCGCCAAGTTCCGTTCTCAAGCCAGACTACCGAGTGTGTATATACCGTAAGCAGAATCGTTTTTTGAGGTTACAAGTTTTTTTTCAAATTTAATTTGATTTTTTTTTATATGATATTTTATAATAGTAGTTCATGCTTTTTATTACGCGTATTACTTGATTATTATCAATTATCTTTATAATTTCTATTTAAAATTATTAAAAATAATCAGCACAAACTATAGCGACCCAGATTTTTAGATTTTAACTTTTTTCTTATGTAAAAAGCGGACGGCCAGAGACTAAATAATATAACGATGCATGCTAATCTTATAATAGATGGGAAACTACAGTGAAAAAAAGATATTTGACAGCTTGCAATTACACACGCCAGGCGGCGCAAGAATAACTTTTACATGAACTATAGCTTAAAGGGGATAGTTTGCCACCGGAAATGTATTAAATTAAAATTTCAATTTTTATTATAATTACAAAAAAAAACTGAAATCCGAACAAAAACAGTTTCACTGTAAAAAAATCGTGCCAAGTCCACGTTCATAAGACTATTAAGAAAAAAAAATTTTATTTCTTTACAAAAAGATATCAAATAAAAAATTAAAAAATCGAAGTAACCGATATGGTTGTATATGATTTCGAAAATTAAAAAAAAATTTTTGTAAATTTAAAAATTAAAAGAAACAATTTTGGAACGTACTTGGTGTGCGTTATTGTGTACTTCAATTTTTTTTAAGTGTCCTAGTAGATACAATTTAGGAATTTCATAAAAAGTGAAATATTTCGTAACTACGCACACTAAATACGTTCCAAAATTGTTTCTTTTAATTTTTAAATTTACAAAAATTTTTTTTTAATTTTCGAAAATCATATACAACCATATCGGTTACTTCGATTTTTTAATTTTTTATTTGATATCTTTTTAAAGAAATAAAATTTTTTTTTCTTAATAGTCTTATGAACGTGGACTTGGCACGATTTTTTTTACAGTGAAACTGTTTTTGTTCGGTTTTTAACATTACTTTAAGATGTCTCCCATACCTCGATAAAAAAGTTTCACTTCACAAAACAAAAAAAAAATTGCGCCAACAACACGTGGTGTTCCCAAGCGGTCACCCATCCAAGTACTAACCACGCTCAATGCTGCTTAACTTCAGTGATCGGACGAGAACTGGTGTTTTGACTCAGCATGATATGGTCGTTGACGAATAATAATAAAATATCTCTGTACTTAAATTAATTGAAAATGAATGATAATTTAAAAAAATTAAATAACATGCTTTTTATAGAAAACCAAACTAAAGAATAGAAAATAAATTTTAATTAATTTAAAATAAAGATAGTGTAAAAAATTAATAATAATAGTGTAAATAAGGAAAAATTGTTTTTTTTATTGTAAAAAAAAGAATGGGGTACATGGTATCAATAGTTATAAATCTTTTATTGACAGATATGAGTAAAAGGATTATAATTTCGATAATATTTTAAAGAGTACCCCACGCTTTTTTTAAATAAAATACACTTTTCTTCTATTTACATCATTATTAATTTATAATTATTAAAAATTTTTACACTAACCTTAATTAAAATTTATCCACAGATTCGGTAGAATCTGGCGCCAAGGTCCGTTCAAAAATCCCGTTGTAAACGGAGCGCCAGACTACCGACTGTGTTTACTGTAAGCAGAACGGTTTTTTGAGGTTGCGAAATTTAATTTAATTCTACGGTACTTTTTTTCCACTAATTTTTTATTATAACAGTTGTTCATTATTTATTTTACCGTATTAATTTATTTATTTCACTTATCACAATTTATTTACTTGAAATTATTAAATTTTATCAGCACATACTATAGCGCGCTCACGAATTTCGATCCTGACTATTTTTTTATGTAAAAAGTGACATGCCACAGACTAGATAAAATAAAAATGTGTAGTAATCCTCCTATAGATACGAAACTACAGTTAAAAAAAGTAATTCACAGCTTACATTTACGGCCGCCAGAATGCACTGGAATTATATCTACATAAACTGTAGCTTCAAGGGGATAGTTTGCGGTAAAAAATGCAGCCAACGCGAGATCTACAGATTCGGTAGAATCTGGCGCCAAGTTCCGTTCAAAAATTCCGTTGTAAACGGAGCGCCAGACTACCGAATGTGTTTACCGTAAGCAGAACGATATTTTTAGGTTGTAAAATTTTATTAATTCTACAGAACTTTTTTTTCTCCAATATTACTCTATAATTATACATTATATGTTATATTATCAATATTAATTGATAATGGTCATTGAAAATAATAAATTCTATTTAAAATTAATTAAATTCTCTAGCACAAACTATAGCGACCCAGATTTTTAGATTTTGACTTTTTTCTTATGGAGAAAGTGACATGCCACAGACTAAATAATTCGAGAATGTATGGTAACTCTCTACTAGATGGGAGACTACAGTTAAAAAAAAAGTTATGAGCTTGCGTCGATGCTCACTAGGGCTCGTCAATGTTACTCTAACACAAACTGTAGTTAGAAAGTTCGAAATCGAAAATAAAAGAAATAGTAACAATCATCAATATTACAAAAACCATGGAAATTTATTTTACGATTTTATAAAATATAAATATTATGATTGATAATTTGTCTATCAATCTAAACCAAAGGATATACTTGATGGAATTTTATTAATGCTTATTAGTTACTCTACGAGAAATAAAAGTTTAACGTGATTTTATTGTTACAATTGTTTGTGCACTAATTTTCCGCGGCAAAAGTACATAATTTGAATTGAAAATTTTTTCAATCACATAAAATGTTGAAATTTTTTTTTTAAATAAAATCTCTAGAATTTACTATCTATCAACTTTACATATGAATTTTTTAAATTAATTTTTTTAAATTAAGTATTATTTATTAACTAGAGTCAATATCTACAAGAGCTCACATTGTTTGGGTTTAGTTTCTATGTAATAGTCAGCTGATCATTGCCTAAGTAATTCTGGTCGAGTGTTTTACAGATATAGGTGGCACTGCTATACTGCGACCGAACTGCGCGGACATTCAAAACGACAATATTCTGTACATAATGCTTATATTCATTATGAGTTTGATGAATCGTATTATTTACTAACAACATAATTATGATAATAATAATATGTAATAAAAATGATCATGCTAATAATAACAATAAAAATGAAGATAATACTGATAGTTATTATAATGATAACAATAGATTGATGTTAAAAATAATTGCATTCATAATATTGAACAATACGATTATTTTATTAAATTATTAAGGATTGTGGTATTAAATCCAAATTCACAATTTCCTAAATTACAAAAAATATAAAAAATTTTTCCTACGATTTTATAAAATATAAATATTATGATTGATAATTCAAGTCTATCAATCTCATCCAAAAGATATACGCGACTAATTTTCATGAAATTTTATCGATGCTACTAGTTTCTTTACGGAAAATAAAAGTTTAATTTATTTTTATAATAATTTTATGAACATTTCATATCCGTGGGAAAAGTACAAACTTTAAATTAAGAATGTAAAAAATTTCTTATGAATACAAAAAAATTTACAGAGTAAACTACTAACTAAACTATCCAACAACCTATGTGTATGTTGTTAAACATATTGTTCTAATTTAATTTAATTTATTAACCAGACCAAATAGATAATACGCTAAACATTGTTTGAGTTTTACTTTCTTCGGATATACCAGCTGTTCAGGGTCTCGAGAATTCTCATTAAGCAGTGTGTACATTCTATGATCTTTTGGTCATTTCCTGTAGGTGGCATTGTTATTCGATTGAGCGGGTTTCAAATAATCATAATTTTTAGATAATTCGTATTGTAATTATGCGTTTGATGCATTGTCTTATTTACTAGCAACAATATCATAATAATAATAAATGATAATTTAGGAGCTGATTTTTAAAATGGTATCTTTTCATTTTTGATTAATCGAGACACAGAACTGATTATCTCCAATTCTAAATATTTTTATCGAACTTTTTTAATTTTGCTATAAAGTGCTATCGGTTATGAAGCTACAATTTGATTTTGATTTAGGAATCTTCATAATTCTTGAAGTAATAAATATTTAAGAATTCAAAAAACTGCTTTTTTTAAAATATGAAAAGATTCCCTTTTGAAAATCAGCTCCTCAATTGTAATCATATCATAATAACAAATAAAAATAATAATAGTAATATTTATAATAATGGTAATATCGACAAAACCAAAAGTAATAATAGTTATAATACTAAAATTATAATATCGACAAAGCTAAAAATAATAATAGTTACAATATATTAAAAGTAATTATATCGGTAATAATAAATTGATGTTACAAATAATAGTAATATTAAATTATTATTATTATTATTATTATAATTATTGTTATTATTTAATTATTGTGCATTGACGTATTTAATCTAAATTAACAATTTTTTTGATTAAAAAAAAGCGTTAAAAATTTCTTTATGTATATAAAAAATTTAAAATTCCATTGATCATCTGGTTTATTGATTAAAACTGAAGATTAAACGATTCTTAGTTATATTAAGTTTTTAATGCTACTAGTACTATAAAAAAAAAACTAATTTTTTGATCAGGATTTGAGCTCTTTAATTAACGAACATACGACCTTTTATATAATAATATCTTTGCCTGCAATAATCCATTTATTTGTGACTTTTTAATTTTGCGCGGGAAAAGTACAAACCTTAAATTAATAATGTTAAAATTTTTATATGAATACAAAATTTTTCGTATAAACTACTAAACATTCTTATCCACAGATTCGGTAGAATCTGGCGCCAAGTTCCGTTCAAAAATTCGTTGTAAACGGAGCGCCAGACTACCGACTGTGTTTACTGTAAGCAGAATGGTATTTCGAGGTTGCAAAATTTTATTTAATTATATGGTACTCCTTTTTCCAAAATGATATATCATAAAAGTAAGTCATACTCTATTTTACTGATATTAATTAATTATAATCAATTATAACATTTAATTCACTTAAAATTATTAAATTTTATCAGCACAAACTATAGTAAGCCCAGAAATTTCGATCCTGACTTTTTTTTCATGGAGAAAAGTCACCGCCACAGACTAGATAAAATAAAAATGTGTAGTAATCTTACTATAGATACGCAACTACACTGAAAAAAGTTAATTCACAGCTTGCATCTACAACCACCAGAGTGCACTGGAATTATTTCTACATAAACTGTAGATTCAACGGGATAGCTCACTGAAGTTAGAACCCCAAATTTTTTTCTTTTAATTTTTGATTTTTTTTTCTATCACGTTTTCAGCTTTTCGTTTGTTCTTTATTATTCACTCTCAACATTTGATCGTTCTCCATTTATTTATTTTAAAAAGAATTTATTAATAATGTACCTTTAAGTTAGCCCCCCTGTCGCATTTTTTAATATTTTGGTAGCAATTTGGGTCATCAAGCCTCTATTTTTGATTGTTCATGTATATTTAACATTTGTTCCTACTTCACATTTTTTATTTGTTGTTTAATTAACATTTTTAATTAGCTGTATGTATGCATTCTAAATATTTGCACTGCGCATGCGTCAACTTTACGTATATAGACTTTTAGCGCGGTCTTTTGAAAATTATAGTGACAAGCACATCTCATGTGTAAAAAATTAAAAAATTTACGAGTGTAATTTTTTAGGAATTACTATTTAATTAATTCAAATAATTAAAAAAAATTGTTAGACGTCAGCCAATATCAATGTCATTAAGTAAATAAATAAATAACTAATAAATATTCATTTCATTCTAAATTTTTTAAAAATATCGAGAGAATTGTTAATCAATGCATGTACATTTTTTTTTTATTTTCATCAATTCTATTTTCATGAATACTACGAACTATTAAAAAAAAAAAAAAAAAAAAAAAAAAAATCCATAACAATTAACAAAAAATTTCAATACTTTATTAAAATAAAACTTATTATAAAATTATTAAAAACTACACGTTGCCCTTTTGTCCTGTGACCTCTATAATTGAAATTACAAGAAAAATACACTTACTCTAATCACTGTGCTGGTCAATATAATTTTCAAAAATCCGCGCTGAAAGTCTAAACGTAAAGTTGACGCATGCGCAGTGCAAATATTTAGAATACAAATTTTCAGCTGATTAAAAATGTTAATTAAACATTTAAACCCCGAGCAGGGGTCAATTGAACCATTCGTCGCGTTTGCATAAATTAATAATTTTCAAAAATTCACGTGGTTTATTGACTAATTCATGTATTGATAATGATAATAGACATAACAAACTATCATTCCAAGAAAAAAAAAATTATTATTTAGTTTTAATTCAAATAGTAAAAAATTGCTAAACTTTTTTTGCTCAATTGACCTCTTCCTCCCTTATGCATTAGCATCTTAATTAAATTATAATGAAAATTACAAGTAATAATTCATTAGTGAAAAATACTTTTGAGGCTTGTGAAATTGTGATGATGTTTCGTAGATACAACGAAGTGTATAGTGCGGTTGGCACATCCCTCTCGCGGTCGATCTCAACTGAAATCCGGACATTTTTATCAGAGACGTGAAACGAGGCTTTAGTATATACAGAGCTCTTTGTACTCGGGCAGGTAAATATTAGCAGAGGATGATGAGAGTCAGCCAACCAATGTTTCATTTTTTCTTCATTCACCTCACACTGTCGCCGACGTCACTGTCGTCAACTACCTCTTTTACTTATATCTCACCCTTTACAAACCTTTACTTACCTTCCATGTCTGTCACCAAACTCTTCTTTCACCTCATCTGCTTTTTTTCATTACATTTGAATAATCTACCATGTGCCACATCATCTTTTTCAACAAGTTCATCTTCTACTAAGCTGGAGACATATTTTATTTGCAAAGTAAAAAAAAAATTTTCTACTTATTTCAGATTAAATTTATCACATCAATACTAATTTATAAATCTGGTTCGCACTCCATACTCCGCTTATCATTCGGTTTTTCTCTCGGTTCATCACTCGTTCAACAGTATTGTTGCGTCATACTATACAGAAAAAGAAGTACACAAAAGGAGTCAAGAAAATATTTTTCTTCCTAATTATTTTCTTGAGCAAAGGAAAATTTTTTTTTTGAGAAGAATTTTCACTTATTCCAACAAAATTAATTCTCTCGCTTTAAGAAATACGTATCTTGATCCAACAAAATTTATTCAAGTCAAGAAAATCTTCTTGTTTTGAGAAAATTTAGCCTCTTGCTCCAAAAAATTTTGTTCTTGATAGAAGTAAATTTTCTTGCCTTGAGAAAATTTCTCTCTTGCTCCAAAAAGTTAAATATCTCGATAGTAAATTTTCATTAATATTTTTATTAACTAACATGTCAAATGGGAAGATCAAATAATATTGAATCATTTTTTTTTCATTCAATATGTAAAATTGCACGCTAAAATAGCATAAAATAGGTATTAAATATGCAAGAGAAAAATTTTCTCAAGGTGAGAAAATTTTTTCTCAGCTGAAGTAGGTGGCGCTGCTTCCCTAAAATATCTAAAAATCTTGGTTAAATATAAAAATTTATTGTATCAATTATTTATGATAATTTGAATAAAGAAAAAATTACTTCCATCAAGAATGGAATTTCAAGAAAAATTTTTACTTCGGCCAACACAACTTCGGTCTTCCTTCACGCACCCGAAAATTTTCTTGAGCCAAGAATTTTGTTCTCCAGTCAAGAAATTTTTCTTTGTGTGTACTAAATTGTGGACTTAACATAATTTTATGTGACGCCACTCAATTATGAAAACCGAAAACTCAATGTAAATTAACAATATTCATATTCTAATCTGGGTGGGTGTATGTATGTATCCGAACAAAAACAGTTTCACTGTTAAAAATTGCGCCAAGTCCACGTTCATAAAACTCATCTCAATAACATCTACACTTTGCAAAAAAAATAAGACTCGTTACAATAATTTTCATTCTATACAAAAAAAAGTTAAATACAAAAAAGTACCAAGAAACCGTCATAATGATGAAAAAATTGAAAAAAATTTGTTGAAAATTTAAAAATTAAGAAAAAATTTTTTTTATCGTACTTGGCGCGCGTCATTGAGTACCCCAAATTTTTTCGGACGAATTTCAACCCGAGAAAAAACGATTTCGCTTGAATTTATGTAATGTAAATATGTATAATTATATATATATTATATCTTATCAGCTCTAATTATATAATATATGATTTCATACATTGTTATGTTTATAGATTCACATCAGTGAAGTATACTCAACGAATTAAAAACACTGCTTACTGGATTAATATCAGTTTTAGTGAAAAAATCCGTTTCGAAAATTTTTTTCAGATTTTTAGTGAAAATAACTGTCAATATGGTAGTCTGGTGAAGATATCTGAAATAACACAAAATTTTTTAATTCAATTTTTTTCAGTTCCGTCATTAAGCTTTCATGAAGAAACTTGATCGTGCTTCGTTTAATTGTAATTAACATATTTTGATTGGCAATCACACCGCATTTTCTCAATTTAGTCGGCCATATGTTTTATTTTTTAGTCAACTCAATTTTCGCAGTGATTCCACTACAGATCAACGTATGCAGGCGTATTCACTTGTAAGCAAATTGCATAACCGAACAGGAGAGGGCAGTTTATTGAAATCATAAATGATGTGCGGAGAATTTAAAAATTTCAAATAAAATACGTATGCCATGTTGATTTTACCTAACTTTTGTTAAAGCGTATCATAAAATAATATTTCATTAATTACATTTATGCATGACATTATTGTTAATAAAGGGGACAATGCATCATACGCATAATTGTAATACCTATGGCCTAAAAATTACAATTATTTGAAATCCGCTCGATTGAATAACAATGCCACCTACAGGCAACGACTACAAAGTCGTAGAATGTGTACACTATCCAATGAGAATTGCCTAAATCTTGAACTGCTGGCCTGAAGGAAGAAAGTAAAACTCAAACAATCTTTAGCCTGTTGTGTATTTAGTCTAGTTAATAAATGAAATTCAATAGAAAGAATAGGTTTGAAAACCATCCACATATGAAGTTGTTTGATAGTTTGTTCTAGAAATTTTGTATTTATAAAGTATTTTAACATTCTTAATTTCAAAATTAAATTTTTCCCGCGCAAAATTGAAAATTCATAAATGAATAAATTAATGCAGGCAAAGCTATTCTAATATGATAGGTTGTTTATTCGTTAATTTTGATAATCAAATCCTAATAAAAAAATTGAAATTCTGTTTCTCTCATAGTAGCTAGTAGCATTAAAAAACAAACTAGCTAAATTTTATGTATATATAGTTAAAGTTTAAAACATTTTTTGAATTAAAAGTTGTTAATCTAGATTTAATGCTCTACTACACATTAATTTAACAATAACAATAATTATTTTGGTAATGATAAACAATGATAATGATACTTTTAACATCAATTTATCATTACCGATATAATAAATTTTCATTTTATAATGATTATTATTGTTACAATGACATTATTGCTTAATAAAGGGGACAATGCATCATACGCATAGTAATACCTATGGCCTAAAAATTACAATTATTTGAAATCCGCTCGATTGAATAACAATGCCACCTACAGGCAACGACTACAAACGTAGAATGTGTACACTATCCAATGAGAATTGCCTAAATCTTGAACTGCTGGCCTGAAGGAAGAAAGTAAAACTCAAACAATCTTTAGCCTGTTGTGTATTTAGTCTAGTTAATAAATGAAATTCAATAGAAAGAATAGGTTTGAAAACCATCCACATATGAAGTTGTTTGATAGTTTGTTCTAGAAATTTTGTATTTATAAAGTATTTTAACATTCTTAATTTCAAAATTAAATTTTTCCCGCGCAAAATTGAAAATTCATAAATGAATAAATTAATGCAGGCAAAGCTATTCTAATATGATAGGTTGTTTATTCGTTAATTTTGATAATCAAATCCTAATAAAAAAATTGAAATTCTGTTTCTCTCATAGTAGCTAGTAGCATTAAAAAACTTAACGTGACTGATCCGCGTAAACTCCGCGGTTAAAAGCGATTAACTATCTTATTAATAGGGATTTTACATTTTTATTTATATACAGTAAAAATTTTAACATTTTTTTGAATTAAAAAAGTTGTTGATTTGGATTTAATACTCTAATACACATTAATTTAATAATAACAATAATTCATTCAGTAATAATAATGATAATGATATTTTTAACCTCAATTTGGTATTACCGATATAATTAATTTCAGTCTCATAATTTTTATTATTAGTGTTATTGTTATTATGACATTGTTGTAAGTAAATGACACAATACACCATGCGCATAATTGTAAGACTTTTCACCTAAAGATTACAATTATTTGAAATCCACTTGATTGGATAACAATGCAACCTATCGGCAACGACCACAAAATCATAGAATGGTACACTATCCAATGGGAATAACCTCTGTTATGATTGTTCATGTACAAAAAACCTTTGTTCCAACTTCAAATTGTTTATTTCTTGTTTAATTAACATTTTTAATAAGCTGAATATTTGTATTCTAAATATTTGCACTGCGCATGCGTCAACTTTACGTTTAGACTTTCAGCGCGGACTTTTGAAAATTATATTGACCAGCACAGTGATTAGAGTAAGTGTATTTTTCTTGTAATTTCAATTATAGAGGTCACAGGACAAAAGGGCAACGTGTAGTTTTTAATAATTTTATAATAAGTTTTATTTTAATAAAGTATTGAAATTTTTTGTTAATTGTTATGGATTTTTTTTTTTTTTTTTTTTTTTTTTTTAATAGTTCGTAGTATTCATGAAAATAGAATTGATGAAAATAAAAAAAAAATGTACATGCATTGATTAACAATTCTCTCGATATTTTTAAAAAATTTAGAATGAAATGAATATTTATTAGTTATTTATTTATTTACTTAATGACATTGATATTGGCTGACGTCTAACAATTTTTTTTAATTATTTGAATTAATTAAATAGTAATTCCTAAAAAATTACACTCGTAAATTTTTTAATTTTTTACACATGAGATGTGCTTGTCACTATAATTTTCAAAAGACCGCGCTAAAAGTCTATATACGTAAAGTTGACGCATGCGCAGTGCAAATATTTAGAATGCATACATACAGCTAATTAAAAATGTTAATTAAACAACAAATAAAAAATGTGAAGTAGGAACAAATGTTAAATATACATGAACAATCAAAAATAGAGGCTTGATGACCCAAATTGCTACCAAAATATTAAAAAATGCGACAGGGGGGCTAACTTAAAGGTACATTATTAATAAATTCTTTTTAAAATAAATAAATGGAGAACGATCAAATGTTGAGAGTGAATAATAAAGAACAAACGAAAAGCTGAAAACGTGATAGAAAAAAAAATCAAAAATTAAAAGAAAAAAATTTGGGGTTCTAACTTCAGTGAGCTATCCCGTTGAATCTACAGTTTATGTAGAAATAATTCCAGTGCACTCTGGTGGTTGTAGATGCAAGCTGTGAATTAACTTTTTTCAGTGTAGTTGCGTATCTATAGTAAGATTACTACACATTTTTATTTTATCTAGTCTGTGGCGGTGACTTTTCTCCATGAAAAAAAAGTCAGGATCGAAATTTCTGGGCTTACTATAGTTTGTGCTGATAAAATTTAATAATTTTAAGTGAATTAAATGTTATAATTGATTATAATTAATTAATATCAGTAAAATAGAGTATGACTTACTTTTATGATATATCATTTTGGAAAAAGGAGTACCATATAATTAAATAAAATTTTGCAACCTCGAAATACCATTCTGCTTACAGTAAACACAGTCGGTAGTCTGGCGCTCCGTTTACAACGAATTTTTGAACGGAACTTGGCGCCAGATTCTACCGAATCTGTGGATAAGAATGTTTAGTAGTTTATACGAAAAATTTTGTATTCATATAAAAATTTTAACATTATTAATTTAAGGTTTGTACTTTTCCCGCGCAAAATTAAAAAGTCACAAATAAATGGATTATTGCAGGCAAAGATATTATTATATAAAAGGTCGTATGTTCGTTAATTAAAGAGCTCAAATCCTGATCAAAAAATTAGTTTTTTTTTTTATAGTACTAGTAGCATTAAAGAACTTAATATAACTAAGAATCGTTTAATCTTCAGTTTTAATCAATAAACCAGATGATCAATGGGAATTTTAAATTTTTTATATACATAAAGAAATTTTTAACGCTTTTTTTTAATCAAAAAAATTGTTAATTTAGATTAAATACGTCAATTCACAATAATTAAATAATAACAATAATTATAATAATAATAATAATAATCCAATCTTAATATTACTATTATTTGTAACATCAATTTATTATTACCGATATAATTACTTTTAATATATTGTAACTATTATTATTTTTAGCTTTGTCGATATTATAATTTTAGTATTATAACTATTATTACTTTTGGTTTTGTCGATATTACCATTATTATAAATATTACTATTATTATTTTTATTTGTTATTATGATATGATTACAATTGAGGAGCTGATTTTCAAAAGGGAATCTTTTCATATTTTAAAAAAAGCAGTTTTTTGAATTCTTAAATATTTATTACTTCAAGAATTATGAAGATTCCTAAATCAAAATCAAATTGTAGCTTCATAACCGATAGCACTTTATAGCAAAATTAAAAAAGTTCGATAAAAATATTTAGAATTGGAGATAATCAGTTCTGTGTCTCGATTAATCAAAAATGAAAAGATACCATTTTAAAAATCAGCTCCTAAATTATCATTTATTATTATTATGATATTGTTGCTAGTAAATAAGACAATGCATCAAACGCATAATTACAATACGAATTATCTAAAAATTATGATTATTTGAAACCCGCTCAATCGAATAACAATGCCACCTACAGGAAATGACCAAAAGATCATAGAATGTACACACTGCTTAATGAGAATTCTCGAGACCCTGAACAGCTGGTATATCCGAAGAAAGTAAAACTCAAACAATGTTTAGCGTATTATCTATTTGGTCTGGTTAATAAATTAAATTAAATTAGAACAATATGTTTAACAACATACACATAGGTTGTTGGATAGTTTAGTTAGTAGTTTACTCTGTAAATTTTTTTGTATTCATAAGAAATTTTTTACATTCTTAATTTAAAGTTTGTACTTTTCCCACGGATATGAAATGTTCATAAAATTATTATAAAAATAAATTAAACTTTTATTTTCCGTAAAGAAACTAGTAGCATCGATAAAATTTCATGAAAATTAGTCGCGTATATCTTTTGGATGAGATTGATAGACTTGAATTATCAATCATAATATTTATATTTTATAAAATCGTAGGAAAAATTTTTTATATTTTTTGTAATTTAGGAAATTGTGAATTTGGATTTAATACCACAATCCTTAATAATTTAATAAAATAATCGTATTGTTCAATATTATGAATGCAATTATTTTTAACATCAATCTATTGTTATCATTATAATAACTATCAGTATTATCTTCATTTTTATTGTTATTATTAGCATGATCATTTTTATTACATATTATTATTATCATAATTATGTTGTTAGTAAATAATACGATTCATCAAACTCATAATGAATATAAGCATTATGTACAGAATATTGTCGTTTTGAATGTCCGCGCAGTTCGGTCGCAGTATAGCAGTGCCACCTATATCTGTAAAACACTCGACCAGAATTACTTAGGCAATGATCAGCTGACTATTACATAGAAACTAAACCCAAACAATGTGAGCTCTTGTAGATATTGACTCTAGTTAATAAATAATACTTAATTTAAAAAAATTCATATGTAAAGTTGATAGATAGTAAATTCTAGAGATTTTATTTAAAAAAAAAATTTCAACATTTTATGTGATTGAAAAAATTTTCAATTCAAATTATGTACTTTTGCCGCGGAAAATTAGTGCACAAACAATTGTAACAATAAAATCACGTTAAACTTTTATTTCTCGTAGAGTAACTAATAAGCATTAATAAAATTCCATCAAGTATATCTTTGGTTTAGATTGATAGACAAATTATCAATCATAATATTTATATTTTATAAAATCGTAAAATAAATTTCCATGGTTTTTGTAATATTGATGATTGTTACTATTTCTTTTATTTTCGATTTCGAACTTTCTAACTACAGTTTGTGTTAGAGTAACATTGACGAGCCCTAGTGAGCATCGACGCAAGCTCATAACTTTTTTTTTAACTGTAGTCTCCCATCTAGTAGAGAGTTACCATACATTCTCGAATTATTTAGTCTGTGGCATGTCACTTTCTCCATAAGAAAAAAGTCAAAATCTAAAAATCTGGGTCGCTATAGTTTGTGCTAGAGAATTTAATTAATTTTAAATAGAATTTATTATTTTCAATGACCATTATCAATTAATATTGATAATATAACATATAATGTATAATTATAGAGTAATATTGGAGAAAAAAAAGTTCTGTAGAATTAATAAAATTTTACAACCTAAA
This sequence comes from Cotesia chilonis, assembly GCA_018835575.1. NCBI lineage: Eukaryota > Metazoa > Arthropoda > Insecta > Hymenoptera > Braconidae > Cotesia > Cotesia chilonis. The sequence goes on from RJVT01000228.1 coordinate 29,381, forward strand.
AATATCGTTCTGCTTACGGTAAACACATTCGGTAGTCTGGCGCTCCGTTTACAACGGAATTTTTGAACGGAACTTGGCGCCAGATTCTACCGAATCTGTAGATCTCGCGTTGGCTGCATTTTTTACCGCAAACTATCCCCTTGAAGCTACAGTTTATGTAGATATAATTCCAGTGCATTCTGGCGGCCGTAAATGTAAGCTGTGAATTACTTTTTTTAACTGTAGTTTCGTATCTATAGGAGGATTACTACACATTTTTATTTTATCTAGTCTGTGGCATGTCACTTTTTACATAAAAAAATAGTCAGGATCGAAATTCGTGAGCGCGCTATAGTATGTGCTGATAAAATTTAATAATTTCAAGTAAATAAATTGTGATAAGTGAAATAAATAAATTAATACGGTAAAATAAATAATGAACAACTGTTATAATAAAAAATTAGTGGAAAAAAAGTACCGTAGAATTAAATTAAATTTCGCAACCTCAAAAAACCGTTCTGCTTACAGTAAACACAGTCGGTAGTCTGGCGCTCCGTTTACAACGGGATTTTTGAACGGACCTTGGCGCCAGATTCTACCGAATCTGTGGATAAATTTTAATTAAGGTTAGTGTAAAAATTTTTAATAATTATAAATTAATAATGATGTAAATAGAAGAAAAGTGTATTTTATTTAAAAAAAGCGTGGGGTACTCTTTAAAATATTATCGAAATTATAATCCTTTTACTCATATCTGTCAATAAAAGATTTATAACTATTGATACCATGTACCCCATTCTTTTTTTTACAATAAAAAAAACAATTTTTCCTTATTTACACTATTATTATTAATTTTTACACTATCTTTATTTTAAATTAATTAAAATTTATTTTCTATTCTTTAGTTTGGTTTTCTATAAAAAGCATGTTATTTAATTTTTTTAAATTATCATTCATTTTCAATTAATTTAAGTACAGAGATATTTTATTATTATTCGTCAACGACCATATCATGCTGAGTCAAAACACCAGTTCTCGTCCGATCACTGAAGTTAAGCAGCATTGAGCGTGGTTAGTACTTGGATGGGTGACCGCTTGGGAACACCACGTGTTGTTGGCGCAATTTTTTTTTTGTTTTGTGAAGTGAAACTTTTTTATCGAGGTATGGGAGACATCTTAAAGTAATGTTAAAAACCGAACAAAAACAGTTTCACTGTAAAAAAAATCGTGCCAAGTCCACGTTCATAAGACTATTAAGAAAAAAAAATTTTATTTCTTTATAAAAAGATATCAAATAAAAAATTAAAAAATCGAAGTAACCGATATGGTTGTATATGATTTTCGAAAATTAAAAAAAAATTTTTGTAAATTTAAAAATTAAAAGAAACAATTTTGGAACGTATTTAGTGTGCGTAGTTACGAAATATTTCACTTTTTATGAAATTCCTAAATTGTATCTACTAGGACACTTAAAAAAAATTGAAGTACACAATAACGCACACCAAGTACGTTCCAAAATTGTTTCTTTTAATTTTTAAATTTACAAAAATTTTTTTTTAATTTTCGAAAATCATATACAACCATATCGGTTACTTCGATTTTTTAATTTTTTATTTGATATCTTTTTGTAAAGAAATAAAATTTTTTTTTCTTAATAGTCTTATGAACGTGGACTTGGCACGATTTTTTTACAGTGAAACTGTTTTTGTTCGGATTTCAGTTTTTTTTTGTAATTATAATAAAAATTGAAAATTTTAATTTAATACATTTCCGGTGGCAAACTATCCCCTTTAAGCTATAGTTCATGTAAAAGTTATTCTTGCGCCGCCTGGCGTGTGTAATTGCAAGCTGTCAAATATCTTTTTTTCACTGTAGTTTCCCATCTATTATAAGATTAGCATGCATCGTTATATTATTTAGTCTCTGGCCGTCCGCTTTTTACATAAGAAAAAAGTTAAAATCTAAAAATCTGGGTCGCTATAGTTTGTGCTGATTATTTTTAATAATTTTAAATAGAAATTATAAAGATAATTGATAATAATCAAGTAATACGCGTAATAAAAAGCATGAACTACTATTATAAAATATCATATAAAAAAAAATCAAATTAAATTTGAAAAAAAACTTGTAACCTCAAAAAACGATTCTGCTTACGGTATATACACACTCGGTAGTCTGGCTTGAGAACGGAACTTGGCGCCAGATTCTACCGAATCTATTGATAAGGATATATAATAATCTTGTGATAGATGACAAAAAGAATGTGTGCCAACAACACGTGGTGTTCCCAAGCGGTCACCCATCCAAGTACTAACCACGCTCAATGCTGCTTAACTTCAGTGATCGGACGAGAACTGGTGTTTCAATTCAGCATGATATGGTCGTTGACGAACCTTAATAATCTATCTTTGTACTTAAAATCCGAACAAAAACAGTTCCACTGTAAAAAATTACGCCAAGTACACGTTCACAACTCTTGATTTACAAAAATGCCCCAAGGAGAAATTATCATTTTACAAAAAGATGTAAAATCAAAAAAAAAAAACAGACCAAGTAGCCGTTATGAACTTTCATAATTGAAAAAATTTTGTAATAAATTTAACGAATAAAAACAATTTTTTAGACGTACTTGGCGTACGTCATTGAGTACCCAAAATTTTTTCAGATGAATCGTGATAATGTGATAATACCCCTCAGGTAACTCATTGATGTCAAATATCAGTAGTTCAATAATCACCTTATATCCTGTTCTTTCCCTCTTCACAGCATTACTGCATGTCCGATAGAAGTTTGATAAAACAACGTTTTTAATGTACAACTTTTAATAACTTTCCAATGAATGAACTGATTTTCAAGTGACTGGCAGCATTCAACGCCGCTTTTTAAGCCTCGTAAAGAATTTTTAAGTTCGCATTGATCGAACGTTAAAATTTAGGAGTACTTCCGAAAAAAACACTTTTTTTGGTTTTCTTTCGTTCACGATATCTTTTGAACGAATTAACCGATTTTGATTGGTCAAGCGGCAATTGACGTGATTTTTCAAGATCAAGAGCTGATTAGTTTTTGGAGATAATCGACCGAGCCGTTTAAAAGTTATTCCAAAAAAGCAACTTGAAAACAAAAATTTTTCTCAAATTTTTTCACGGTTTTTTTGAGATATCTTGAAATCCATCTATCGGAATCCGTCAAAATTGTATTCAAAATCCAAGTTCGTTCATGTTTTTTCAAATGGGCCAACCACGATGAAATCGGTAAAGTCGTTCATAAGTATAGGAGACACACACACACACACACACACACACACACACACACACACACACAGTGACACCCTCGTGGGGATACTCATGTAAGTTTTCTGTGACCTTTAAAAAATTTTCAATTTTCTTAGCGAGAAGTTAAAAATATACTGGTGGCAAGAAAAATAATTACTGAATTAATTATAGAAACTGCTTAGTAAATTAATGATCAAATTTCGTGATAAAATCCTGTTTTTTTTTAATTTATAGTAGAAATAAATCTTACTTTAAAATAGGGCTCCGGTGTTTCTTGAACATTTATTAATGCTATATTTTCTAATGAAGTCAATTTAATTAACAGTTCATTCAATTAATAAACTGATTCATTTTTTCTCGATCTGAACGAAATGCTCGGAAGCTATTTAGTTGTACAAATATCAATCTTATCCGTGAAATAATGAAAACAAGCATGAATTTCAATTGTTATCGATTCATATGGTTGCATCAAAATGATCATCAGTAGGGTTAATGACTTGGTGAGGAAGGGCTGAAAGAATTGTCCGTAAAATCGCTTTTCATATCAGTTCTCTGGCTCAGTTATCAGAAATGAAAAAATTTTGGGTACTCAATGACGCACGCCAAGTACGTCTAAAAAATTGTTTTTATTCGTTAAATTTATTACAAAATTTTTTCAATTATGAAAGGTCATAACGGCTACTTGGTCTGTTTTTTTTTTTTGATTTTACATCTTTTTGTAAAATGATAATTTCTCCTTGGCATTTTTGTAAATCAAGAGTTGTGAACGTGTACTTGGCGTAATTTTTTACAGTGGAACTGTTTTTGTTCGGATTTTACATCTTTTTGTGAAAATTTCTCCTTTTGACGTGATGAGCACTCGATTTTCGAAACACGAGGTAAAACCAATGACTTCACGATTTTTGAAAATCTTCGATTTTCTTAACGGATAGTTAAAAAAATCATCAAAGTAAATTTAAGATTTTTTTTAGAAATTATATTTACATTGAAATTTTTTCTTAATTACAATTTCCGCCATTTAGAAATACAGAAATTACATATTTCATAAAAAACGTTGCATTTGTTCTTTCGTTTTTTACATTCTCACAGAGTATTTAAAATTTGTCCCTTGTAGAGACTGAAAAAAATGGATTTATCAACCATATACATTAGGGTGGGTCAAAAAAATCGAATAATTTATTTTTGACTTTATACTCTGAAAAATAGGTTCGTAGACACCTAAAAAGAATTCTCTCCAAGTATAAGCTCTTAACTATAACGGGAAGGTCCTCCGCTTTGCGGGTTTCTATTTTTTTCGAATAATCAGATAAAAAAATTTATATCTCGCTTCCAACTGCTTGGAAAAATATTCCGTGGCATAGATTTTGTGAGAAATTGAATGCTTTACAAAAAAGGTCTCTTATGACTTTTTCAAAAACTCAACCGATTAAAAGATATTCATAGTTGAAGTTTGGCTATTTTAAGGAAAATATTCGTTTTTATTATGAATTTTATAAGTCGATGAAAAAAAATTATTTCGGATTGCGGAACTCATGATTTTGTAGGAAATTTACTGCTCTACAAAAATGGTCTCTTATGATTTTCTGATTAAGTGAAGCCGTTACGAGATATTCATCGTCAAACATTAACGAATATCAATATTTCCAGTTTTTGATCAATAATTCGATAAATTTTAATTTAAACTATGAGTTTCAGGAAAATTTACATAAATTTGAGTTTCGATCGATAAAGAAATGTTATAAACAATTTTTTTAATATTGTTTTCAGTCTTGAGCTTGTTTGATTGCATTAAAACAAGAAATTAGAGCATTTTTTTCGACATATAGCCAATGATTAGTTTAATTTGAAGTGAATGACATATTTCTTTGTCATCACGAAATGATGAGTTTTTGGAGCACTGAAAATGTACTGATAAAAAAGTAGACAACGAAGATAGTTAAGAAAAACAACATAGGTGGCGCTAGCGTTAGAGTACCAACAGAAGAAGTAATGTAATTCAGAACAAAAAGCCTCTCTCACAAAAAACTTTATGTATAATTGGTAGAATAAAATTTGAAAATACATACTAAACAACCGTAATAATATGAAATGCCAATGCAATTGACATTTTAAATTATTACAAATAAAGCTTACAAAAAATATCATTAGAACAAAAACTTCTTAGTGAATTTTTGAACAAATAACTCCTGTAGGAGTGACTTTTATGATAGAAATTTAAATTTATGTAAATTTTCCTGAAACTCATAGTTTAAATTAAAATTTATCGAATTATTGATCAAAAACTGGAAATATTGATATTCGTTAATGTTTGACGATGAATATCTCGTAACGGCTTCACTTAATCAGAAAATCATAAGAGACCATTTTTGTAGAGCAGTAAATTTCCTACAAAATCATGAGTTCCGCAATCCGAAATAATTTTTTTTCATCGACTTATAAAATTCATAATAAAAACGAATATTTTCCTTAAAATAGCCAAACTTCAACTATGAATATCTTTTAATCGATTGAGTTTTTGAAAAAGTCATAAGAGACCTTTTTTGTAAAGCATTCAATTTCTCACAAAATCTATGCCACGGAATATTTTTCCAAGCAGTTGGAAGCGAGATATAAATTTTTTTATCTGATTATTCGAAAAAAATAGAAACCCGCAAAGCGGAGGACCTTCCTGTTATAATTAAGAGCTTATACTTGGAGAGAATTCTTTTTAGGTGTCTACGAACCTATTTTTCAGAGTATAAAGTCAAAAATAAATTATTCGATTTTTTTGACCCACCCTAATATACATAGGCAGGCTTAGTAGAGGGTTCTATTCATAATTTACTAACAAATAATTGTTACATACATAATATCTCGCATTTTTGGTTATAATCACATCTTTTACGCTCTTATTCTCGTTGTACTTCACTGTAAAGAGAGAATGATAATAATTACATCAAAGGAAAAAAACAGAAGTCGAGAAAAAAATTACTTACTGATCATTATATTATTCACCATGTAATAAGTCACCGTACAATATTTTGCAAGCTTTTCGTGCTTGGTATATATAACCTATACTCGATATCATTAATGGTAGCCAGTAATTGTTGCGCATGATAATTTCCATCGTTTGTTAACTACGGCAATTTTTCACAATTCATTGTCTTAATCATATTATTATTCAAATTAACACTCGAGAAATCAATAGTCTTATCAGCAAACGAAACAAAATAATGTGATTTAAAATTGATAGTAAATTTTGATTTGTACCTGGAAACACTTAAATGACTTACTGTACGTAATTTTAGTCGACTTATAACGATACAAGTCATACAAATAGTGTATGTACATCGGTATTAACAAATAATAATTATTATTTTAGTATAGCATCCTTCCCCTTCAAGGAATAAGATGTTATAAATATAATAATAAAATTTTGATTGAAATTTTGAAAATTGAATTTTCGCGCGCTATTTGGAATAAAAATGAATAATTTTCTTAATAACTAATAATTTAGCATCCTTTTCTAAACAGGAAGAATTATAATTGCTATTATTATTATTGCAATGATAATAATAAAATTTCATATGAATTTTTAACTTTAAAATTTCCCGCGTTTTTTGAAATTATAACTACTATAATTTATATTAGTCGTCGCTATGTGTTTACTTAGAATTCCTTCGACTGAGGGCCGGATGTTAGATTAATTAAATAATAATCTTCATAACTATAACAATAATAATTATAATGATAATATCTCTATAACAATAATTATGATAAAGACAGAAATATACAAGTATTAAAAAAAATAAAATAATAAAAAGTTTTCTAAAATAAAGTTGTGTTAATTATTTTACAAATACATGTAAAGAAATAGTCAATGAATTTAAATTCAAAATAACAGCTTAATTTTTCAGACATGCCAGGTGCATCTAAAAGCAATACAGCTTACAGCCGGGCATGTATTAGGATTATGTATGAGTACAATAAATTTGAATTAATTTTAATATAATATTTAAAATGAATTCAAATTCGCGCCTTTCTGGCACATAGTGACACCTGCTGGATACATTTAGGAGTATCCCAGTTCAAAGCTGAAAAAGTAATGAAAACAATTCACACTATATATTTACATCAAATATCTACAACAAATATTCATTATTATAACAACGTTAAATAATGATAACAATAATATTAATAATAACAATAAAAAGAATCATGAAAATCAAACGTTAAATAGAATAAGATTACAATTTTAAATAGACTAGATTTGAATTAACCGCCTATTTTATCAAACTTTCAATGGGAATGGAACAACTCTGATACTATACAGTAGTATACTATTCTAACAAAATGGAATGTACCAACTTGAAAATAAAAAATCTGGAGCAGAGTAACTATCCGGAGAGGATCTCAGGCGTCAAATGGAAACGGACTAACTCTCATACTCGAAGTGGTATACTATTCGCAGAAAATTGAACAGTACCAACTTCGAAATAAAAAATTCGACCGAAATTAGTAAAATCTCTCGTAGTATCGAAAAACGGGGGAGCGAAAATTTTATAAATTAAAATAACGCTAAAAAATAAAAAAAATTATATAATTATTGCTGTTTTATAGAAAGAACTAATAATTAAACTATTTAAAGCGCGTGACAAGTGTTGACATGTATATAGTAATAAAATAAATCAAGTTGAAAATAGAGTGAGGTTATGTTGACATCTGACTCGAGAATAGAGGCACTGTAGCTTTACGCCTACACGTTCACACACATTTTATGTGTGTTGTTGAACGTGTACTTGGCTTGAGGCACGACAGTGCCTCCGGATAATTAAAAAAAAATTTGGAAAACGGTTGACCCTGAAGGCCATCCCTGCAACTTCCCGCTAA
>RJVT01000228.1:45000-87168 GCA_018835575.1 Cotesia chilonis
ATCAGCAAAAAGTTATTCAGAGTCACCATAATTAACGATGGACGAGCCACCGATTGGTTTTGATCTAATAAAAGCGTTCCTTCCATCTCTGGTCGGAACTCTGGTTTGCATGTATTAGCTCTAGAATTACCACAGTTATCCAAGTAAATGTGGGTACGATCTAAGGAACCATAACTGATTTAATGAGCCATTCGCGGTTTCACCTTAATATGGCGTGTACTAAGACATGCATGGCTTAATCTTTGAGACAAGCATATGACTACTGGCAGGATCAACCAGGGAGCTTCGTTCATGTTTTATTAAATAAAACATTTAGAAATCTCTTTTTACACTAATACAAACATGTTAGTTTTCATGATATAATGTCCGACTAACAGTTGTAAAAGCGTGCTGATTTGAAATATAAGTTCTTCTTACAACACTTTTATTTTGATAATAATCTATTTATTCACGTTATAAGTGAAACAACATATTCAAACACCCTCTCTGATTTTGAAAAACTTCAAACTCTCGCTAGATATCAAATTCCTAAGCGACTTTGGTTATTTACACGTAAACGTGCTTTTTATTATTGTAGTATTCTTGCTCGGAAACAAGTGAGTCGATTACTCAGTATTGAATAAATGTATTCTTCACACATGAAGATATACACATTAATAAACGCCGAAGCGATTACCACATAGGAGTCATTCAGTCATAGACATCGACCCGTGGCTGTGATGCGTTCATATATAATTTCTATACTATACTTAATAATCCTCTTGTAGTCAAGCAGCATTTCAGTATTAACTGAATATAATATACTATACACTGCTGATATGACTCTTTCAACAGACTACTCTTTCATATAAATACGAGCAACGATGAGAACCGGGTAGGGAGGATTAAATGACTCAGCATGTCCCCACTCTGAGCGGATTCTTCCATAATACCCAGCTGTTCAGTTGCTTAGTACCTGATATTCTACATTTATATCTCTTGAGCTTGGATGTTATGAAAGCTTTTAAATATTATTTTTTTGTTAGAATAAGAGGAAAAAAGTTTCATTTGAAATCGATAATTGGTTAAATTTATACAATTTGAATAATCCACTATAATTTATCCATCATATCACTGAAAAATTAACTATACTCCTCTACTGATGGAAAAAAATATAATTACTCCATTTCACGTTGAATTTTAAACTTAATTTTTAATTTTTAGATTAACTTATTATCGCGTTAAACCAAGATTTAACTCTATTAAATTGCAAAATTTTACTGGTCTATTTCGATTTTAGTTATTATTGAGATTAACATAGTGTTGCTTATCTGCATTAATAATATATCATTTTATATATAACATAATTTCATTTTTCTATATAATATATTAGAACAACTAAAGTTTCCTGATTGATATAAAATTACTCCCAAAGGTCATGATTGTATTAACTGCTCCGAAAACACTGAGGACTGAAATCACTTTTTTACGTCAAGATGAGATTGAAAATGCTATAAAAGACTCCTTTTCTTTTATTAAATATAGTTTTTAATAAATTCAACTCGGATAATCAGGGTATTCTAGCAAATAGTTGACATTCATTAGTATTCTACTGAGACGTGGCATGAACATGGAAGAACGATAAATTGACGACACTCAGGTATACATATTTACACACGCTTACTGTGCACTCTTTAGATATCTTTATGTTTGGCTTTCTCAAGTTACCAACTGTAAGTAATCAGTAAAGCCATACTGATAACATATTTATCTTCTTTTACTAAATTTTAGTCGTATCGCAAAACAATTACTATGTCGTTCGTTTTATGAATACCTTAGTTTTCTGAATATTCTGAAATTTCATACATACACATTCTGCGATCCATCATTATGGTTTTTTAACATACAACATCCACCATATTTCTAGGTATTCAATTCTTCATTGAAATATGAAAATACCGATAATCATGAAAAAAATAAATTTTTTGATTATCTTATTTATTGTAGAAGTTCGAAAAATTTTTTAGATCGAAGAAATTTGTTTCTGAAAAGTAAATTATAAAAGCATTTCAATAAATTATGTTGGAATTTTTAATTTCGTTTCAATAATACTGCTTAAGTATACTCTATAGATTCTATCGATGATCTTCACATCGTGTTTATGCATGCCTCACTTGCATTCTTAATTCCCCATTATATTTTACGAAACTCACTTTATTTTTTTCCAAATAATATTACTGACAATAAATTGAACTTTTGGTAAAAAATATCTCTTAGTCATTTATTTTTACTTATCAGCTGATTGTTTTTATTTTTCTATTCTAGTTTTTATTGACTAATAAATTAAAAGTTGATGAACATGATATTCAGTGGATTATTTTTTGCACATCATCTCAATTTATTCTTCTATATCATATAGCATTCTAAACTTGGTTTCGTAATTACTTCCAGATATCTCCTCTAGATCATTTTGTATCAATTGCTCCGAAAATATATTCGGTTGAAATTATTTATTAAGAATAATATTACATGCGGAATCTTATGAATTACTTATTGTATTTGATGTAGTATAAATATTAATGAATTTTACCGAGATAATCAAAATTTTCTGGCAAACAGTTCACGTTGTTAATATTCCATTCAAGCATGTTATTTAATATAAATAACTAAACAAAGATCAGTTGTCAACACTCAAGCATTTATACAAGATTAGTAAGGCTCTATCCTTACCTCCAGGTGTGGCTTTCTTAAGTTACCTGCTATAAGTAATCAGTAAGACCCGACCGATGATACATATATTTTCTTTTGCTGTGTGTTGGTCATATCATAGAACAACTATTAACTGTAAACTAGCCCTTGCGGCCATTCTCTTTATTGTCCCACCAATACCATCACATGGCCCTTTGCCATGTACGGTCGCAAAAAAGTGCCATTCTGATTTAATTCCAAAATCACTTTTATGGTAATAAAGATTGACAACATTTTTTGAAGTTTTTAAATTGCTGCGGTGCACCATCAGAAAAGTAGTATATTTTTCGGGATGTTCGTTGATTGTATTTATGAAATCAATTAATTTTGGAAAAAACATACACTTCACATCAATCCTGGTTATTACAATCCGATATTATGACTAAGCTTCTGTGAACTAATTCCGTCTCCCCTTCCCCTTCCCCTTCCCTTCCCACTCTGGTGATTGAGTATTACATGTAATAGGATTGAAACAATCCGTGTAGTGAATCAGGGTTGTCGAGTAGAAGTTAGTGAACTTAAATTTGAACCTTTAAGAAGAAATAAAATTTATTATACGAGACGTACAACAACGAAGTTAAGAATAAAATTAATTTATACTTACGAGCATTAATAATTTTGTTTTGATGCATTATACACACACAAAATGTATGCGTGCCGCTGCTCCCCGCTACATACAATATTTTGGGCGCAATGAAGCGAATTTTGAAAAACCTAATTTTGTCTTCAGGATAATTTTCCCGATATATATTGATACAACTCTTTCAAATTTAAAAGAATCTAACGTTTTTGTACATTATCGTTTACCGTCATATTTCAAACAGAGATATAATCTTTATCACGGGATATTAACACTGCATTCATCATCATTGTAAAAGTTGATAATTTTAGATTTAATTTATCTGAGAGTGAACGATCTAATGATAAAAAATTTTGATATGTCATAACCAATAGACAAAAAAAGACAAATGAATCGAAACAACGAACCTAATTTAGATTCAGATTCTGACAGTAAACCTTTGGTTTCAAGCAAATTTTTTGTTACATTTACCATATGTCTGGATGTATTCATAAATTTAGAGATTCTTCTAACACTCCATTCTTTCGGGAACAATGTTAAAATTTGTATTTTTTTAGATCTTGTTGTGTCGTCATGATCAAATTTTTTTTTCCAATTGTTCTAACAAGTTTGAAAAGTCTCTGTCTGAATCTTCTAAATTTGTCGGCGCATTAACCTCAAGCCCAAATGTGCTTTTAAGAGTTTGAGAAATTTTGATAACTTTGTCATATAAGAATCGTTCATCACTCAATTTTTGAGAAGCTATTGGAGATTCATTTAATAACTTTTATGCTTGATTAGTCACAGGTAGTCGAGTTTCTGCGTTAACTTTTGAAACTAAAATAAGAAAAAATTTTTTAAATTAAGGAAAAGAACGAACGAAACGTCTTCCCACGATCGAATTGGTCTAAAAATTTTTTATATTTGTCCCAGTTTTTTTGAGAATTTTTTCAAAAAAATCGAAGGGGGCATACATTTCGAAAAAATGTTTTTTTTGCTTAAAACTTAAAAAAAAAAAAAAAAAACAGGAATCAATCAATGAAGATCGAAGAAGTATTTTTTTCTTGAAAGAACATTAAAAAATAAAAATCCGAACAAAAACAGTTTCACTGTTAAAAATTGCGCCAAGTCCACGTTCATAAAACTCATCTCAATAACATCTGCACTTTGCAAAAAAAATAAGACTCGTTACAATAATTTTCATTCTATACAAAAAAAAGTTAAATACAAAAAAATACCAAGAAACCGTCATAATGTTAAAAAAATTGAAAAAAATTTGTTGAAAATTTAAAAATTAAGAAAAAATTTTTTTATCGTACTTGGCGCGCGTCATTGAGTACCCCAAATTTTTTCGGACGAATTTCAACCCGAGAAAAAACGATTTCGCTTGAATTCATGTAATGTAAATATGTATATTATATATATAAATTTGAATATATTTATAAGGAATATTTATATTTATATTATATTAATATATATATATATATATATATATATATATATATATATATATTAGACTGGGCCAAAAAAATTAACTATTTTTTTTTTTTTGTATATCGAAAATATTATTTGGGATGACAAAAAAAAAATGTTGTGAGAATTTGAGCCCTTAATATTTATATTAAGAGGTCTATCATCGCAACTTTTAATTTTTTTTTTCGGAACGGGTTTTTGTCTCATAACTCCTAAACCATCGAGGTAAATGAAATAAACTTAGATGTTTTTTGAAGCAAATTTAATTGTCTACAAAAAAAGACTGATTGAAATTTTTCGTCAGATGAACCGTTTTCTTATAAACACGCCTTGAAAATTGATAAGATTTCAGAATTTTATTGTTTAACTTTGGAATTTTGTAGTTCACTTAAAAATTAGTATCCGGAAAAAATTCAATAGAGATTCTTGAAGGGAATTTAATTTCCTACAAAAAACGTCTCTTAACATTTTTAGCTAAATTCACTCCTTTGAAAGTTATTCAAAGTTAAAGTTGATGTCAAAATAAAATTCTGGTTTTTTTCGCTGTAAATTTAATTTTTTTGAGCCCATTGAAAATTTTGATCTTTTTATAGATAATAATTTTTATTTTATAAACAGAATTATGAAAAATTTGAAAAAATCATAATATATTTTTATTTATTGGCATTGAAAAGCTATTTTCTGCAGAAAATTGCATTTTCACTGTGTTTTGATAGTTTAAAAAATAACAATCATGTTGTTTTCTCATTGAAAATTATTTACTTTTTATTTAATACAAATTTATCTACGAGAATCCGCTTTGATTAACAACCTCCCCTTACTCCCCTTGTTTCATTTTTCGACATCAATCCACAGTACTACATCTCATGAGATTACTCTCTCATTTTCTCAATAATTGCGTCGCTTAATACAAAGCCAACCGATTGAACATAACCTCAAAACAATATTATTAATTATTAGTATCGTATTATATAGCGCCACGATGTTTTTATTCATCTATCACCATTTCTAAAAAAAAAGACCCCTAGTTCGACCTTCACTTTCGGTATTTCTTACATTCCATTGTTCTACAAATAGAGAGGTTATGTTTTTTAGATAACTGTAGCATCTTTCTTCATTGTTAATTGTGGATCGAGCGTCGCTTTTAATCTCAGTATTCGTGTTGTGAGTTGTGTGTCTAATTTCTAGTGTTGTTACAATTTTTATTACAACCTGACTCTCTTTATTTGTTGTGATTTTTGATTACGTAAATATAATTGAATAATATCAAAGAACTGTATCAATATGACAACCGAAACAATTAATTTGATTGGTGTTCCAATAGCTAAAATTAATGGTCGTAAACTTCCCACTATAAAAGAAGTTTTATTATTATTTTTTTATCATCACAAAGTTCTTCATCTAAAAGTCAATGAAAGTGCAAAAAAAACTGCCAATATAGTTCAAGATTGTTGGAAAAATTTACAAATTTTAACCTCCGGGCTTCGAAATACGATTAACAAAATACTTGAGTTTTTCAAAAAATGGCAATTATTGCAGTGCAATAAGAAAAGAATAAAATCACAAGCTCAAAAACAAAAAGAAGTGAGTTTTGAACAAAAAATTCAACAGTTATTTAATATCGCTGGAAAAAACGGTCTAAGAAGTTTGAATGGAGAGATCAACAACTTTTCGGCTCAGAAACTATTGAATCAACCAGAAATTTCTGATAACTCCAGTTCACCAGAAACTTCGAGAAAATATGTTGAAATGATGGAAACCGATGAGATAGGTAGATATTTGGTATTTACAATAATACTTGATTTAATAAAATTAATAACTGAAAAAATAATTGCAATTTATTCTGTTCCCGTAACCGTATACAGAAAAAAAAATTCTTGACTAGAAGGTAAATTATCTTGGCTCAAGAAAATATTAAGGAAGATTAAAAATTTCTTTAATGAAGTCAAAGTTTCTTGACCCCAGAAAATTTCTTTTTGCTCCAAAATAACTTTTGTCTTCCTTAAAATTTTCTTGGTGCAAGAAGTTTTTTTTCTGTGTAATTTTTATGCTCAGCATAACTAATTGATAACTAAATATTATGTAATCTTGTTATACTTTGATCACATTTTCTTGTAAATAATATCAAAATACTTTTCAGAAATAGATTTGGTTAATGATAATAATAATAATGAAATTACACCTAGTCAAGAGTTACTAACATCGTCGCAGTCAACTATCAGTCAAATTTCAAATGTTTCCGATTTTGAAACAGAATTGTTGTCTGAAAAAAAAATACCAAAAATAAACATTATCACTCCAAATTTAGCAGCTGCGCTTGATCGTGCAAATGTTAGCAACAGAAATGCTACATATATTTTGGCAGCTACCTTACAGAGCGTTGGAATAGATCTTCGGAATGTTAATTTAAGCTATAAAACTATCCAACGAAATCGTATACTTCTTCGAAAAGAAATAGCTGAAGGGTTAAAAAAAGACTTAAAGTTCAATGATAATTACGTAGTTCATTGGGATGGTAAATTGTTAAGCGATATTGTTGGCGCAGATGTTGTAGATAGACTCCCAATTCTTCTGACATCGTCTGGCGCTGAACAATTATTAGGCATTCCAAAAATTGGAGCAGGAACTGGAATTGAGCAAGCTTCAGCAGTAAACTCAACTTTGAAGCATTGGGGTGTCAGTGATTATGTCAAAGCGGTGTGCTTTGATACTGCATATACAAATACAGGTAAATCAATACTATTAACAAAGTATTTAGAATTGAGAGATTTTATTTTTCATGTTTGTTTTTAATTCATTAATGATTCTATTATTAAATAGGCATTCATCGTGGCGCTGGCGTAGAACTAGAGAATCTTTTAGGGCGAAAGCTCATTTGGTTGCCATGTCGTCATCACGTCATTGAACTACTCATTAAAGGTGTTTTTGAAGTATACTGGCCAACGCAAAATGGCCCAAATGTTTCAATTTTTGGTAGATTCAAAAATAATTGGAACAAGATAGATAAATCAAAATACAGTGCAGGAATTAATGATCCTATTGTTGCTAAAGTACTATCAGAGAAAAAAGACGAAACATTGGATTTTATTGAAAGTTATTCGCTGGTATGTTTTAGTTACATAATATCATTCACAAAAGCACTCAAAAACAACTTTCTTTTTCACTATACACTGAGAGAAAAAATTTTTTTTTAAGAAAATGCAAATAATTGAAAGAAGTTTTCTACATTTGGAAAAAAACAATTCTGAATGAAAATTCTCAAGTTATCTATCTAAAATTGTATTTTTGTTTTTTTATTTTTTTAATCAGTTAAACTATTTTCCAACAAAAAAGTTACTGTGCGAAAAATTTTGATTTCTTCTGCAAAGAAATGAAATTGTTGAAAATTTCCAACATATCAATGTCTTGTCACTAGAATGCCCATATTTTTCAAAAGAAATTTTTCCTTTCGGTAAATTTAAAAAAAATTGTGTAATGGAAAAATTTAAACCTTAAATTAATAGTAATTTCCTGGTGTCGATCGAATACAATTCATTTTAAACATAGACAAAAATATACGTGATTATCTTTAACTCGTAATTTATGTTAAATTAAAATTGATCGAATTTTGTACTTTGTTTTAATTGAAATCTTGTTCTTTTAGTATTCAAAAATGATTTTTAATTATTAATTCTAGATTAAGAAAATCAGTTTTTTTCATTCGTACTCATTTGTTGCAGAAATATCTTCCGAGGAATGATTACCGAGAATTTTTAGAGTTATCGTCAATTTTTTTAGGAGTTATTCCAAAAGATAATTTCACCTTTAAACATCCAGGAGCGATGAGTCATGCTCGTTGGATGTCGAAGGTAATTTATTGCCTGAAAATATATATTTTTAGGGGAGAATTTAAGCTGACCCCTCATGAATTAACTAGTATTCGCCAAGTATGTATTTTCATAATTGTCATTTATATAAAAGCTTGGTTCACTTCACCTTCTGCTATCTTAGCTCCAAATAATGACTTAATTTTGATGCAACAATTGATACTCTATGATAAAATTAATTCATCTGTATCAAAAGGAGCTTTAAAAAAAATGAGCGATCATTTGTGGTATTTAAGTGACAAATTAGCCATAATTTCTCTATTTGACGATGCTGTAGATCCGGAAGTAAAGAAAAAAATGGTAAAAAATTTGAAAAATCGGAACCCTATAAAAACTAAAGCCAGAAAATATGAATTTGACTACAAAAACTTACATGAATTTTTACACAAAGATGTAAGTGACTTCATTTCAACAGAATCGTTAACAATTTTAAAAGACTTTGACTTGCCACATGAATTTTTAAGTGAAGAAGTCGACAAGTGGTCCAGCATCGATAGTTTTCAGGAATGTCAACAATTTTTTAGTAAATTGGCTGTTGTCAATGATGTCGCGGAACGTGGTGTAGCGCTAATTGAAGATTACAATCAATGCCTTACTAAAGACGAAGAACAGCTCCAATATTTATTACTAGTTATTAGTGAGTATCGGAAAAAATTCCCTAATTGCAATAAAAGTACGTTAATTGAATGATTATTCCGTCTTTTTAATTGTTAAATATAATTATAGATGTACTAAAGTTTTATATTGTTTTCCTTATAGAATATAAATGATTAAAATACATACAATGATATTTTTTGTGCTATAAAATTTTTTTATGAATGATACAGTCGATGCTCTCTGTATTGGACCTCTCTGTATTTTAACCGCTCTCTGTGTTTGACCACATTTTTCCTCTGTATTTGGCGAATTTACACAGCTCTTATGGACGAGTCAAGTACAGAGAATGGTCCTGGACGGGCGAATCAAATACAGAGAGCGTTGACTGTAATTTGATTTTGTTTCTTATTGAATGTGTACTATATCATTGATGATTAATTTCTGCTAAGCATTCGTATTAAGCGACGCAATTATTGAGAAAATGAGAGAGTAATCTCATGAGATGTAGTACTGTGGATTGATGTCGAAAAATGAAACAAGGGGAGTA
The DNA here is from genome assembly GCA_018835575.1 of Cotesia chilonis. Lineage (NCBI taxonomy): Eukaryota > Metazoa > Arthropoda > Insecta > Hymenoptera > Braconidae > Cotesia > Cotesia chilonis. The sequence continues at coordinate 54,770 of RJVT01000228.1, forward strand.
AGGGGAGGTTGTTAATCAAAGCGGATTCTCGTAGATAAATTTGTATTAAATAAAAAGTAAATAATTTTCAATGAGAAAACAACATGATTGTTATTTTTTAAACTATCAAAACACAGTGAAAATGCAATTTTCTGCAGAAAATAGCTTTTCAATGCCAATAAATAAAAATATATTATGATTTTTTCAAATTTTTCATAATTCTGTTTATAAAATAAAAATTATTATCTATAAAAAGATCAAAATTTTCAATGGGCTCAAAAAAATTAAATTTACAGCGAAAAAAACCAGAATTTTATTTTGACATCAACTTTAACTTTGAATAACTTTCAAAGGAGTGAATTTAGCTAAAAATGTTAAGAGACGTTTTTTGTAGGAAATTAAATTCCCTTCAAGAATCTCTATTGAATTTTTTCCGGATACTAATTTTTAAGTGAACTACAAAATTCCAAAGTTAAACAATAAAATTCTGAAATCTTATCAATTTTCAAGGCGTGTTTATAAGAAAACGGTTCATCTGACGAAAAATTTCAATCAGTCTTTTTTTGTAGACAATTAAATTTGCTTCAAAAAACATCTAAGTTTATTTCATTTACCTCGATGGTTTAGGAGTTATGAGACAAAAACCCGTTCCGAAAAAAAAAATTAAAAGTTGCGATGATAGACCTCTTAATATAAATATTAAGGGCTCAAATTCTCACAACATTTTTTTTTTGTCATCCCAAATAATATTTTCGATATACAAAAAAAAAAAAATAGTTAATTTTTTTGGCCCAGTCTAATATATATATATATATATATATATATATATATATATATATATATATATATATATATATATATATCTTATCAGCTCTAATTATATAATATATGATTTCATACATTGTTATGTTTATAGAATCACATCAGTGAAGTATACTCAACAAATTAAAAACACTGCTTACTGGATTAATATCAGTTTTAGTGAAAAAATCCGTTTCGAAAATTTTTTTCAGATTTTTAGTGAAAATAACTGTCAATATGGTAGTCTGGTGAAGATATCTGAAATAACACAAAATTTTTTAATTCAATTTTTTTCAGTTCCGTCATTAAGCTTTCATGAAGAAACTTGATCGTGCTTCGTTTAATTGTAATTAACATATTTTGATTGGCAATCACACCGCATTTTCTCAATTTAGTCGGCTATATGTTTTATTTTTTAGTCAACTCAATTTTCGCAGTGATTCCACTACAGAGTCAACGTATGCAGGCGTATTCACTTGTAAGCAAATTGCATAACCGAACAGGAGAGGGCAGTTTATTGAAATCATAAATGATGTGCGGAGAATTTAAAAATTTCAAATAAAATACGTATGCCATGTTGATTTTACCTAACTTTTGTTGAACGTATCATAAAATAATATTTCATTAATTACATTTATGCATTTTATAGGTTGACTTACTTATAAATGTTGAAACATTAAAAGAATGTTCATGTATCCTGAAAAAATTTGGGGTACTCAATGACGCGCGCCAAGTACGATAAAAAAATTTTTTCTTAATTTTTAAATTTTCAACAATTTTTTCAACATTATGACGGTTTCTTGGTACTTTTTTGTATTTAACTTTTTTTTGTATAGAATGAAAAATATTGTAACGAGTCTTATTTTTTTTGCAAAGTGCAGATTTATTGAGATGAGTTTTATGAACGTGGACTTGGCGCAATTTTTAATAGTGAAACTGTTTTTGTTCGGTCCTTATTACACTGTAATTTACTCACATGTTGGGGGTCAAAGCTACATTACGGACCCGGTCTTGTTGAATAAAACTAAATTTGGTCAATATGAGTGTATTGATCATATCAATGATACTTCTATCGCTTGTGTCGATGCTAAACGTAATTTGAACTTATTGATAGCCGAATACAACTTGCACACACCAAAAAATTTTTTAAGTTCAGCCACGCTTCCCTGACAATGCGTCATAATTGGGCCTTGAGACATCGCGTTAACAATCTGATTATGCGTTTAGCGCAATCCGGAATTACGGAATCTTGGTGGAAAAAAGTTGATCAACGTGTAGACGAAGAATTCGCAAAAAAACATGATATTGAAGAAAACTACCACCGACCCATAAGTGTAGCAAATGTTATGTTCGCTTTTATTCTACTTTCCGTCGGTTTATTTTCGGCATTTCTTTCTTTTGTTGTAGAATATTTATTAAAAATTCATACAATTATCAACATGTTTACAAGATAATAAAATTTAAACTACACTTCAAAGTGTCTGTGAAAATTGTTTTCTAGATTTTGGTTCATATTTAAAGAAGTCTATAGACTTGGATAATATTTTTTTGCTCAAAATTAAAAATTCTTCTATACAACTTACTTCTAATGATTTGACCATTTTTGAACCAGTAACGATTTGTCGCCAAGTTTTCGATCAACGCGAAAAATTTCTTTTTGATTTTGGCAATTAATATTACTTTGGAAGTAAGGGTGGTTACAGAAAATCTAAGTAGAGTTATAGAAACAGTAAGGTACTCTTCAAGAGCAAACTCTCTTTAAATTGTAAATATTACTTTCTGATAAAGATAAATTTCGAAGCGAAATTTTTAATAGAAAGAGAGGTAAAAAATTATGATTAGAAATGTTCACATACTTTTGGCTTAAACTAGATTTTTATATGTATAATCTCTTTCTTGAAAATGAAATATATTCCCTGTTTAAAAATATTGATTGAAAAGAATTAAAAATGATGAAGTTCCAATTCTTTTCAATAATTTCAATTCTTTTGTTTGTATATATAGATATATAGTTTGCATGGAGTGACCGCTTCTCAATTCTTTTCAATCAGTATTTTTAACCAGGGTTGAGAGGCTGAATATTTAAAGGGAATTCAATTACTTATATAAATTAATCTAAGTTAATGGTATAAATGTAATACTTTTTTTTTTTTTTTTTGATAATATACATTGTCAATAAATTATTTTAAAATAAAAAATTGAATAGCTCCGATTCAAAATGAATAAAACTAGCATATACAAAGTATATATTAAGTTCCAAAGTTAATATAAAGCATATATACACGGAAAAAACAAAATGACACTGAATATCATCCCAGATTATACTCAGTGATATCTGTGGTAAAAAAAAATTTCAGACAGTAGCTAAAAAAATCCAGATTATACTGCGTGATATCTGGATTATACTCATTATAATCTGGAATATACTCATTATAATCTGGATTATACTCAGTATAATCTGGATTATACTCATTATAATCTGAATTATACTAGCTACTATCTGAAATTTTTTTTTCACTCAGTATAATCTAGGATGATATCCAGTGCAATCTAATTCTTACCGTGTAAAGTTCAAAAAAAAAATTCAAAAAAATCAAAGTACTATTTGAAAATTTTCATAAATTTTTTTTTTTAAGTAATTAATAAAAACTAAAAAATAAAGTTCCCATTCAATTCAATCTATTGTTAAAGAGGTTTTGAGCAAAACACTGAAAAATCTAAAAATTGAAAAATATCCACCCGAAAAGTTTTTTCGAAAGGTGAAAAAAATTTAGAAAAATTAAAATAATTACAAATTTTTTAGATTGTTGGAATTTTGGCGTTGTACAATATACAAATTTGAATATTCCGTGATTAATTTTGTTTGATGATTATTATAATTATTATTCAAATGTGTCATTGAAATTTTATCTCATTTCATGTTCATGTAATTGTTGAGCTTACTTTAAAAATGTTCATCAGCGCCATATGATAGTTGTTTCTAATGTATAATTTTGTTACCGACACTCGCTTTTTTCCTGGCAAAGCCTGTTGCATCCATCAGGTAACAATATGTTATTTTGAATGAAAAAAAGAAGGTTAGAAACTATGTAAGTATACTCATAAGTATAGTAGTGATATTATTATTCATTCATTCAATGTAAATTATACAACCGGTTTGTTTATTTACTAAACTTTTTTTTCTTTTCAAAATATAGATCAAATAATAAAAAGAATATCAACTATACAAATAAAAAGCTGGTTCTTTGCAAGGTCAAATAATTTATTGATGTGATTATTCGGTGAGATATGTTTTTTTTATATAAAATATTAATATTAAAAACAACAATTATGATACTGAATTGAACAAACATCCAATAATTTTTTTTAATTTTTATAACAATTGAATTATAACGAAAAAAATTTGAAAAATTGTAAGTACTAATTTTAAAAAATATTTTTTTTAATAATTTTAAGAATTGTCAGATGTCTGATAATTTCAGTGTCATAAAAAATTATATGGTTATGTTGTTTTTTTTTAAAAACATGTTATGAATATCACTCGATTTTTTAAAATTAACAAAAAAAAAATAATTTTTCAGTACATAAAAAATGTCCAAGGAATCCAAAATAGCATTAAAAGAAATCCGAAGTTGTTTGGATGAACATCAATATGTTGAGGCCATGAAAAAATGTCAAAAATTATTAAAAATCGATAAAAAAAATTACATGGCTCTTATACTGCTTGGTGCAGCTATGAAAGATATTGATCAGTATAAATCGCAAGCACCTTTGGCTTACAGAAAAGCCATTGACTTACAGCCAGATAATTCATTAGCTTGGCGAGGACTCGTCAAATTTTATGAGGGGCAACCTGGGAATGTAGAAACTTGGCGTGAACTTGTCCCAGCTTATTGTAAATTATTAAAGCTCGATAGGTAAAAACAGTTATCAAATCAATTTATTAGAATTTATAATTCGGTAGTTACGAATTTACAATTTTGCTTCAAAAAATTCTACTGAACAAAAATTTTCAGTTAGTTAAAGTTACTATCAGAGAAATTTTATTTTTAGATAAATAACGTGAAAATGTATTTTTTTTTTTTTTTTTAGTGACCTTCAAAAAAATTTAAATTACTTGGATCAACTATCACGTTTATCAATCATTTTGAATGATAATGAAATCTTTGATGAAGTTATTGCTCTTATATTAGAATTAAAAAAAGATAAGGATAAAAATGAATTGTACAAAATAGATGAACTATTAATATCAATGATAAATGGATTTACAAATGCGCTTCCAAAATATCACGAATTATACAAAAATGTATTACTCTCATCACTTGACAAGGACATATCTTCAAAGCATTTAGAATATTATAAAAATTATTTAAAATTATTGTTTTCGGAAAAAAATTATTCTGGATTATTTTCTGCTGCAACCCAGATGAATTTAAAATATCCTCGTGAAATGTATCCATTAGGTAAAGAAATAACCGATTACAATTACTTAATCGTAGTTTTAATTATAATTCTGTTCATAAATCATAATAATGTTTTTTTATTGTTTTAGAATGGATCTGTCGTGTTTACGCTGAACAGATTGTTTTAGAAGATTATGAAACTGTTCAAGACATTGCGATTGACTTATACTATCAGTCACTACTTGATCTTAACTCTGATTCTTATTTGGCCATTTTTGCAAAAGCAATGCATTATTGGCTAAAGGATAATCTTATCGAATCAAGGGACTTGCTTCATCAAGCAATAGCATTACATTCTAAATTACTTTTTGCTTGGATTGCATTAAGTAAAGTTAATTCAAAGTTGCATTGTTGGGCAGAAGCAGAAAATGCAGCGGAAAGATCATTGCAACTAATAAATAAAAGTTCGAAAATAATTATTGAAAAACTGAATTTACAATTGATTGAATCATTAGCGAGAAGTGAAAGTAAAGAAAAATGGGAACAAGCCGCAGAAAAATGTAAAAAGGTAAATGATAGAAATTATTTTTTTTTTTTAATTATTTTTGTCATTTTATAATTTATATCAAAATTTTTTCAGTTACTTGAAAACAATAATTCATTGAAAAAATTAAAATTACTATATGCTCGAGTTCAAATTCTTCAAAATATTCCTGAAGCCTTTATTCTTTTGAAAGAACTAGAAAATGATCCAGAAACTCATCAAGAAGCAATAGTAATTCGTGCATTGTATTTGAAAAATCGAGAATCATATGAAGAGGCTATTGATGTTTTGGGAGCAGTTTTGGATACTTCCGAAGCTTGGCTAATACTTGGTACAATTTATTGGAAGATGTCCAATTATAGCCATAGCTTAATGGCCTTCTTAAAAGGTATTCATGCAGATCCAAACGACTGGGAGTGTTTAGTCTATCTTGGGCATTATTATCGCGAACATGGTAATGATCTTGAAAAGTCAAGAAAATGTTATCAAAAAGCGTTAAGAATAAATCCTAATTCCGAGGAAGCTGGCTCTGGTCTAAGTACAGCTTATAGACTTTTGAAAAATACCGTAAATACATTTAAAAAAATTTTTAATTTTACTAAATGTATGAATAGTTTTAAAACTGAATTATAATTTTAGGAAGCAAACATGCAAATGCTTCAAAGAGTAACAACTGAGGAAGGAGGTGGTCCAAAATGGGCATGGCTACAATTAGGTCTTCAGCAATTAGATCAAGGAAAAATTGAACAAGCCATTAAATCACTGCGATATGTTATTAGAGCGGATCCCAATGACAAGTAAGATAATATAAATATTTGTAATCATTAATCTTTAATCGATTAATTAAGCTCAAGTAATTTTTTTATTTAGTCACTGTTGGGAATCACTTGCTGACGCTTATTGGGCCCGTGGTGCACACACGTCGGCATTGAAATCTTATCAACGTGCCCTAGACTTATCGCCTGGTTCTCTTTATCCAATGATACAACTTGCTAATATTAAATTAGTAAGTTTTTAATTACAAGTGAAGTAATTAGGTAGTAAGTAGTTATTAGAAAAATTAGTAAAAAAAAAAAAAATTTCAGGTTCTCGGTCGACATGATGAAGCTAAAGAAGCTTTCATTCAAGTTCTAAGTCAAGAACAACGGTATATACCAGCACTGAAAGGATTAGCAGAAACTTGTTTAGGTCTTGCAAAAGAAAGTGCCAGTAAACAATTACTTGGACGTGCAAGAAGAAATTGTCAACAGGCAATAGATTGTATTACGGACGCTATCATTGAGAATAGTAATTTATCGTGTCTTTGGAAGCTTCTTGGCGATGCTTCTTACAGGGTTGCAATTTTGCCGGAAAAATATTGTTACGTTGAAGTAACTCCAGGATTAATTAAATCAATGAGCGAAAAATATCGAATTGAAATCCACCAAAGTGAACTTTTTACTCTTGCAGCAAGGTAAGAAAAAACTTTAATTTTCAAATTCTTATTAAAAAATTATTCGATGTCTCAAAATTTATTTCAGATCTTATTGTCGAGCGTTGAGTATTACCAAAGACTCGTCATTACTGTGGCATGACTTAGCATGTTGTTATTTGTCACAACTTATTCATGATAGCACGGTAAATCGTAAAGTTACAGCCGAAAAAAGTCTTGAAGCCGCTAAACAAGCTGTTAGACTTTGCCCAACAACTTGGGTACACTGGAATATTCTTGGAGTTATATGTATGATGCCAGAAATAAAAAATTATGCATTAGCTCAACATTCTTGGGTTATGGCGATTGATCGTGAGCCAAATAATGGAGTTGCCTGGACAAATTTAGGAACTTTATATTTACATTTAGGTATTGATTAATCTTTTATACTTTATTGAAAAAGGGTAAACAAAAATTAGTATAGATTCATTATAATTTATATTATAGGTGAAACTTTTAAAGCGAATAAAGCATTTTCACGAGCCCAACGTGCGGATCCCGAGTATTCAAACAGTTGGATTGGCCAAGGAATAATTGCTGAATCTGTAGACAATAGAGAAGCAATGGATCTATTCCGTCACGCCATACAACTTGGGTATCATCCTCAAGCTGCAGTCGGTTATTCTCATTGGGTATTGATGAATATTTTAAATCCTGATGCTAAAAAGGATGCTCTTTATCATTATATGATTGTAAACATGCACGCAATACCAGTAGCTATAGATGCCATGACTTGGTATACCGGTAATGAGTTTTAAAAATATATTTTAAAGTTATTTTTTGATAGATCATTATAATAATAATTATTTTTTTTTTTTTTTTTTTTTACTAATAAAAAACAAAATTTAAACTTTAGAGCGAGAACCTGATGTAATCTACGGCCGAAATGCTTTAGGATTGCTATTAGAACGGCAAAAATTGTACAAGTTAGCAGCTCATGAATATTCTGTTGCTTTAAAATTAGGAAAAGAAGATTCTCAAGAAGATCATGTAAGAGTAAATCTTGCACGAGTTTTAGTTCAAATGGGAGAATTCGACGAAGCTATTGAAGTTTGTCAGCGTATTAAAATAGCTAGCTTTAATTCTCACTGTCAATTAGCCTTAGCTTTATTCAAAGGTATTTATGAACATGAATAAAAAAAAAAAAAAAAAAAAAAAAAAAAAAAAAAAAACTGCTTATATGTGATAAAAAATATATATTCAACAAATGTTTTTTACAGCTGCAAGATATGAAGAATCATATGCGGCGTATGAAGCAGCTTTGAATTGGTTAGCAGACGACGGATCTGACAAAGCACACGTGCTCTGTGCAATGGCTTCAATGGCGTATATGTTCCAAGAAGTTGATGATGTTAAAACACTTCTTTTCCAATGCATCGAAATACAACCACCAACTGTTGCTGGTCTTTTAGCTGCTGCAGCACTTGGTCTTCTTCATGATGATTTAAATTTAACGAGTCTTGTTCTTAAAGAACTTGAAATTTACAAAGATGATCCCAAATACAGACATCATGTTGCTCGTCTTTCTGCTTACTCATGTCTTATGCATCACGATATTACAGGAGCCATTCGTATAATCTCTAAATCTATTCACAGGCGTCCAGGTTTCTATATTTTTTTAATATTGTCATAAAAATAAAATAGTTATTCATTATTAAAAATAAATAAAATATTTTCAGATGATGTTGGCTCGTGGATTAGTCTTGTTAGGCTTTTAATGGAAACAAATTCAAGTGATTTTGGTTACTGTGCACAAAAAGCGTTATACCTTGGTCGTAAAAATTCAACAGTTGCTGTCGCACAAGTTGCCTGTGTATCATCGCTTGGTCAATTAATTGATGTAAACAATGATAAAGAACAATGTGGATTACGATCTGTACAAAAAACCATATTTTCTTTCCCGGGTATTGCTGAAAGTTGGGCGAATTTAATTGTGGCTGCGTTACCCCGGTAATTAAATGTGTTCTAAAATTATCTATTGCATATTTCGTTCAATTATCGATCCAAATTAAATAAAATTTTTTTTCTAGGTGTGAAAAAAGCGATTCAATTCCGAATTTCAAATGGTTATTATCATTGGTATCTATTATTCGAGAAAAATGGAACTGCTCTAAACCAATGAATGAATGGTTACAAATAAATCAGGAAAAAATTTTAGAAATTTCAACTAAATGTTAGAGTAAATATGAATAATAACGACATATTTAAAACTCAATTATACAAATTTTTTCATATTAATACTTTGTAATTGTAAAATTATTATTATTATTTTAATAAGAAAAAAACTACATATACACTTTATAATTACAATAAAAAAAATGTTTTTTTTTTTTATCTCAATTACTTAGTCATTTTCTTAGAAAGATGTATTTCCTTGTCGACTTTGTCTCTCATAGTCATTTATTTCACTTGAAGATTCACTCCAACTTGAATTTTGATATCTTCTTGAGGATGGTTCACTTTCTTTGGGTTGTGTTTTAATTTTTTGTGTCAAATGCTCATCCAGAGTCTGAAAATAAATATCGATTAAGATTAAAAATTAAAGTAAAGCTCAATTTTGTTTGTAAATAGTCAAAAAATTACCATAGGCGTAATATAACCCTGAGATTGAAGAACTTTTATTAAATTACAAATTTCATGGTCTTCACCAATTTTCAAGCGTTTTATAGCTTCTTGAATTCTTGGAATCTAATAAAATAAAATTATCATTTCAAAAATATTTAATTGATTTATAACATAAATAATGTTATTTGTTATAAACTTACAATGTCAGTGTAGAAACCATTTTTCTCAGGTATTCCTCGCTGAATACAAGATTTCAGTACAATAACAATTTCATCGATTCTTCCTAAATCAGCGAGTGCCATTATTCTGATACATCTAATTGATATATAATCTACTGTTCTACTTAATGCAATAAGTTCCAGTGCGACCTCAGGCGATTTTAAATTAAGAGCTAAAGCACCTAACGCAGCGATTACTTTCCTCAGTGGTATACTACCTCGGTGGTCTAAATCTTTACAAATATTTAATCCATAATTCAAACTCTCTTGAGTATTCTGTTGAATGATAAAAAAAAAAGTTATTTAAAAGGTGAATCGCTGAAGACATGATAGATGGAATAAAAAAGACAAATTACCTCTTTGTAACAAGCTACGGCAACAATGTTGATTACTAATTTGGGATGACGGATACCATTAACAAATTTTTGTTTTACTTTATCGTAAATAGTACGTACATCAGCGTATTTTTTGTTCTCATATAATAAATCCATTATCAGCATGAAGGTTGACATTTGATTAAAAAATTCATCGTATTTGGAGTTTAAAAATAAATCCATTGCAACGTCTGGTTCATTTAAATAATAAAGTGTTCTCATGACAACAGGTCCAAATTTAAATGTTCCAAAACGTACTTGGGAATTTTGAGAATTATATTTTTCCAACATGCTAACGAGTAATTGAATGTCATCTTTTTCAACTAGATGCAATGTTGATTTTAAATCTTCAGTGAAAATCATTGATTTTTCATCAACGATTGACTCTTGCATTTTAATTTTGAATGAATCAAGACCTATTTTATATTTTTCCATAACAATTTTCCTAGTGGACTTGTAATTATCCAAACCCAAACTTGCTTCATCATAAAGAGTCCGGCTTCCTAAAAACAAATATATATTTTATGTGAATTCGAAAAAAAAAACATGTGATATTGTTAGGTTATGTTTATTTTCTTACCATTGTAAATCAATTGTTGCTTGACCACTTTATTTAATATGTTTATATTAAACTTAGAAATACATCTAATTGTTCCTGCCATTATTACACAAGTATATTATTTGATCGAGTGATCAAGTATTAAAATATTTTCTTATTGAACGAAGATAGTAATATAGTAAGTTATAACACTTGACTAGTACGAGTACTAGTACGAGGAGGGGAGAGAGCTTGTTCAAATCTTCAAGGCATAAAAATCTCAGTATTAGTTACTGGTTTTAATAATTTCGGAATAATAGTATAGTTTTTTTTTTTTTTTTTTTTTTTTTTTAAATATCATTTAATTAAAATTTGATGGAACAGTGATTGATTATTCATTAATAATAATAGTTCAACGGCAAATTTCTCTAAATTTCATAATCGTTGAAAAAAACATAATACTGAAGTTAGCGGTCAGCTGTGAATTAAAAAAATTTTTTTAACAAATTAATTACAATAAAAAAATGCTTCTAAAAATTTATGACATTAAATTTAGCTGTCACTTCACAATTTTTTAAATTTTCTTAGACAAATAAATTATAGCAAAAAAAATTATTAAAAAAATGGACTTGTAGAAATTTTAATAAATTAAAAATGCAATTTTTTAAAAATAATTTTTTAGAACTAATTTTTTTGTTAAAGAAAATTAAGAAATTGTCGAGTGACAGCTAATTTTAATGTAATTAAAAATTTTTATCAATTTTTACATGTGAAACTTTTTAATTTAATTTTTTTTCAATAATTTAATTGCTATAAAATTCCAAAAAAATTTTTAATATCTGTCAACTTCAGTGTTATAAAAAAACCTATTTTATTTTTTTGGATGACTAAAATTTTGCATTTAAATTTATTTTTAAGTCTTCACCGCAAATTATAAAAATCAAGCTGTTGCAGTTCTCAGACAAAAAATTTCAAATTTTATAAGCAACTTAAAAAATGAAAAAATAAACAATTTTTTTCGTAATTTCATAAGATTTTTGTCAAACCTAATCTGTAATCTGTATATTTTACAGCCGGCAAAAGGATTCAGCTAATACTATGTCGTGACGTCAAAAACTTCGGCTGTTTCCGATCTTTTCCGTGATATTTAAAATTATTTTTTCGCGCTCAATATTAAAAATCTAATTTTACAAACAATGATTTAAAAAAATTCTTCTTTAAAATCTCTGACATATTTATTAAAGAAATACAAACTGTTCATGATAAAACTTCCTTGCTTTCAAATCTTCAAGTAAAAATTAACGAATATTTTCAATGCGTATTTTTTCGAGATTTTATTTTTTGACACTTAATAAGTTTCATAAAAATTTCAAAATAAATGAATTCCTAATTTAAAAAAATGATTGCAATAATTTTTTTAATAAGGTCCTTTTGAGTATGAGTCATCACACAAATGTCATAGTTTAAATTGCATGATAGTATGAATCATCAGAGGGCGTAGAAAATAATTAAAAATAAATTAGGTGTTTTGATAAAATTTTTGATAGATAATTTGTGAATAATTATGACGTTAAAAAAAAAAATAAATTAATTTAGAAAGTATTTTAGTGAAGACCGTAACGGTCCGGAAGTCACGGAAGAAATTCAAAGCGACAATTTGTATTTAATAAAGGACGTGTTATATTAAAAATCAGTCGAAAGGAACGGTTGAACGTGACTTATTTTATTTATTATCTAAATATATTATTACCTTCAGCAACGGCAGGATAAAAACTTTATCAGCGACACCTGGGCGAAAATCAAAGTGAGCAAGTGTTGGGGAGTTCCATTGCCCTTTTGTAGTGTGTATACATTTGTGAATCGATCCACCACAGCATACACATACACATACACAGTACAGGTAGGGCTGACTGAGTTTTGCTGGATGCCTGGAAACAAAAAAGAGGGGGTAATCTTCCGTTTAGATAGTAGTAGTCCATAGTTAATTCTCCCATTAGTTTATACCTGGCTTACTTTAGTAAACATTTTACTGCCTAACTGTATTCTTCATTATAATAATTTTATTTAAATTTAGCAAATTATTTAAATTAAACTTGAGTTATATTTATTTTATTTTTAACTTATTGATATTGTATTTATTAAATCTTAGAAGATAAAATTGGCAAAGTTCATTAAACTTTATATACATAAATAATTACATGTGTTCTATAGTGTGATTGTTTTGTTTTTCTGATGTTCTGTGAAGAAAAAATAACTATACATATATTCTAAATAGATGACTAAAAATTTATCAATAAATTGACGGTAAGTAATTCAAAATTTTAATTAATTAAGAATTAGTGATTGTATTGAGAGGCAATAAAAATTTTTAAATTATTAGCCAATGAAAAAAATGGACAGTTATGCTGAACTCTGTGGATTTATGGATGCAAAATTACCTGGAAATTTAATGCGAAAAAGATCATTTGTTTCATGGAAAACTTGGCGACGACACTGGTGCACTGTACGTAAATTAGGACCTGGATTAGGTGCTGAGGTTCAATTGGAGCGTGGACTCACCATTGATGGTTTAAATGCATATCGTAACACCATTAAAATTCCATCTGATTCTATAATATGCCGCACAGAATCTCGAACAAAATCATATGCATTTGGTATATTTCCTGCCAAAGAAAGAAAACCATTTCTTTATTTAAGTGGAATGTCTGAATCAGAAACACAGAGATGGATGGCTAATATTAGAGAATTATTAAAACCTCGACGATGTCGTTTTTTAGACGGTACATTCAATATTTCAATGGTTGATAATACTCATTCAAGGTCCGCTGGTTTAACAGGTAAGACATTAAATATTATAATTTTTTACAATAATTTAGTAATCAATTTCTAATGGTGAAATTTTTTAGGCTTACATGGAGATTTAGTTGCTAGTCGCTGTGGAATTTTTCTAAAAGATGTTCACAATGGCAATATTATTGAACATTTAGAGTGGACTGAAATGAATCAATTTAATTTAGCAACCATTGGTCATCCGGATGATGTGAAAAGAATTTGTGTCATTCATACAACAAAATCATTTCGCGGTGGTATTGGAGAACTTTATATATTTTGTTTAAATGCGAGTCAATTATTACAGAGTTTAGTGAAACAAGGCCGTGAGCCTTTTAATAAAATTAACAAAGTCGAAATAATTAGACCTTTAAGCTTGAGCGAAGGTGATTTGAGATTTACAAATGATAATGAAACGGGAAATTTAACTATAAAAAATAAAGTATCAAATATTAGTAATGCTGGATTGTTGTTGTTACAACCAAGGCTGGAACGCGAGGGAAAGTTTATGTTTAACGATACTAGTGATTCTGGTAATACGTTACGAAAGATAAATGAGGATAAATTAGATTATTATATGCGAGCTGTGGATAACGTCTATGAAACTGAGCCTGCTAATTTATCAATATTAGTGCAAGTCTAGAAGAGCTCGAAGAACCTCTGCATAAAAGAGTGTCTAACTTGTCAGTAGCTTCAGGTATTTATGAAGAAATTGTGGAGAATTATTATGACAATAAACTCAGTATGGATAATTTACATCTATATGAGAATCTTAGTGACATTAAACTTAATTGTTATAATAAAAGTCGTATACCACCACCACTACCTCCTCGAACACGGTGTGTTTCTGACTCTTCAAAAAATGGAGTATTAAGTGATGAGGAATTATGTCATGAAGATAATTCAAAATTATTGACATCAAACACACCATTGACTGATATTAATTTAGGATCTTCACAAAAAACTTTATTTCCAGTTTATGCGACATCTGAGCATTCTGACTATGTTCCAATGTCACCAAGACCCAAAGATTTTTCTGCAGAGCAAGAAAAAAAACAATTAGTTTCTCACGAAGAAGACATTTATATGGTTATGCGATAATATGTCAAGTAGGAAATTTTTTAAATACTTTATTGCTCTGTTATATTTAGACAATTGTGAAACTATTGTGGCCTCAGTGATAATTATTTTATTTGGCCTATTTTTTATGGTAAAATTTAGAGTGCCAAGTATATACAAAAATAAACGGAAATTAAACTTTGAAAATTTACGATTTACCAACTATTAATAATTAAATAAATTATATAGCAATCATGCATAAAGTATTTAAAGTCCATATCTCGCTCAAATTAATACATATACAAAGTAAAATAATGTCTCATATCATTCAGGAAAATGAAGTACAAATATTTCTCAAGAAAAAAATTCCTCAAGTTTATATTTTTTCATTTTTTTTCTTTTGCAAAAGATTTTATTATAAATGATATTCGAAATTTTACCAGAACAAATTATATACATATCAATATTTATCAAAAAAATATCTTATGAAAAAAGCTTCTACTTTATTTTCGGTTTCTTATAATATATCTTAACTATTCACTGCCTTTCGCTCTGTGCCTATATATATATCATTTTTGTAATGTCTATCAACATTCCTCGCAAATATATAAATTGAGTGGGATGTTTTGAACAAAAAAAAATTATTCAATATTAATTAAATAATTCTTTATCTTTATTTATAAATTAGAAAAATTAATAATACTTTATTTTCTTATTTTATTTAATTATAAAAGTATTATAAGTTAATTAATTTTAAATTAATAAATTTTGTATTCGAACTGGATTTGTAAAAAAGTTTAGGTTCAAAATAATAAAAAAAATATTAGCTAAAAATTTAACAAAAATGTGATAGAAATTACTGCTGTATAATGTGAAATTGTCGAAGGCCAGTTGCATTAACTTGCATTTATGTTAATATATCTGCTCATTGTTTAGATTAAAGATTTAAGTGATTAATTTGTTGCCTATTGTAAATTACATATTTAATAAAAAATTATATGAATGAACTTTGTGAGTATTTAATTTAAGTTAACGTCGTATATAATTCTGTAAAAATTTTAGAAAATGATTCATTTAGTAAATATATAAAATATAAAAAAAGTAATAATTAAACCTTGCATGTTTTTGTACATGCTCACGAGCTTTTCTCTCAAATTCACTTTTATCGAAGCGATATTCATTTGCGATATTTGGCATCAATGGATCATCTGGATTTGGATTGCTCAGTAACGATTGTACAGCAACAAATAGATTTTCTAATGTGAATGTAGGCTTCCATCCACCATTAGGCGGCATTTTTAACAAGTCCATACAAATTCTACCACCTGTATCAACATTTGGATGGTAAACAGGTGTAACAAACTTCATCCTCGGTGGTTCATATGGATAAGTATCATCAACTTCGACTTCTAGTTTAAAAACTCCGTTTTCATAGGGACTACCATTTGGACCCAAAATAGTCCCAATCAAATGATTTATTTTATCATCTTTCTGATAACATGCTATTCCTTCTGGAGGATTTTTCATAAGCTTTTCTAGCTCTCTTGTTAATCGTTTGTTCCCTGGTGGTGGCATTTTCTCAGTTGTTGACTGCTGTAAAAAAATATTTTATTGATCAGTAGAATAAATTTATTTGATTTTTTACTATCACGTTTAAAATTAATGATACTGAAATCAACGGTTACCCAATAGTTGTTGTTTTATTTAAAAAATAAGTTTGTACTAAAAAAACATTTTTAAAAAATCCATTACGTAATAGTTTTTTGAAATTCTTACATCTGGAATTAAGAAGAATTTTTTTTTTCATTACTACTTAATTTTTTAAATAAAAATCTTAAACATTGTCAAATGTTTGTTAATTTTAGTGTCATTATTATTAGTAAAGTAATAGTTCAATTAAATCATAGAGAATTGTACGAAAATTTTTTAATTTTCACACTTTTTAATCAAAATAGTATTAAGTGAAATTTGAAAAATGTAAGTATTATGTGTTAAAATTGTAGACCATTGAGTATTTTTAATTCTTCAACTTGTTAAAATGACGCATTCGAAAATTTTTTAGTTTTATTTTTTGTCGTCATTAAAGTTGTATTTCTCTTTTTTACAGTACAAATTTTTACCACATGACATGACCTAAGGCAAAAGACCCAATTATTGACACTGGCCTAGTTATTAACACTTGCAATTTTATTTTAATTAATTAAGACAAATCGACTCTAATAAATTAATAAATATAATTTTTGAATTATAAATTTTAAGATAATTGATATTACGAGAACATTTAATTTTTTTAATTAGAATAAAATTGCAAATGTCAATAACTGGGTATTTTAATGACATTAAAGTTAGCTGTCACTATTATAATTTTTTTTAATAAATAAATTTGCTCCTAAAAATTATTTCTGAAAAATTGCATTTTTTACTTTTTTAATTTTCTAAATGTCAATTTTTTGTTCTCATTTTTTTTTGCGATGATTTATTTGTTAAAAAAATTTTTAAAATTAATTATTATCTGCTGAATTGATTCTCATGGTATTTTACCTTAATATCTAGATTTTGAGAATAATAGTAAGCATTGTAACAACTAATATTTAATTTTAAGCATTTTTTTAAATTAAAAGTTTTCAAATTTTTTAACAAATAAATTATTACAGTAAGAATTTAGAAAAAACATTCTAGATGTAGAAATTAAAAAAAAAAAAATTACGCAAATGTTTTGCAATATTATTTTTTATACTAATTTATTTATTAATTAAAACCAAAAAACTGTCAGCTGTGTACTGATTTCTGTGTCATTATAGGTCAACTTACCCCGCTTACTCAAGCTTTGTTAATTAATTAAATAATGACTTAATTAATTATCTTAGCTTCTATTGTGTCAATAATTATGAGCGGTGAATTTATAAACAAAACCACATGCGGTACTTCTCAGTTTTGTGTTACATCACAGCCACTGTAGGTGGCGTCGCAGTATTTTTACAAAAAATTTACATGCTCTGTTTAAAATTTCTTGCAAAAAATTAACCGCAACTTCTATTTTTTATTGAATGCAATATTTCATCTTTTAGTTATAAATAATAAACAAAATTCGTAGTAAAATAATGATTGTGAGAAAAATAAAAAAAAAAAATTTTCTTTAATGTGTAAAAATAAAAAAAATTAAAGATGATTCATCCGTATAGTTAAATTGTCTATATCTATACATTCTATTAAATAAAGAAACTAATTAAACTAACAGAGAGACAAATAGGTCACGTGTACAATGGAAAGAGAAAATATTAAAAAGTGGGAGATGGTTGTTGCGTTGTTTCTGATGTAGGAGTGCGCTAGTGTCAGCGCCGAGGAATGTTGGTTCATATAATCTTTAAATTCTCATCAGTGCCTAAAGATATGAATTAAATCCTATATAATATTATTTTGGGTACAAACTGCAGTTTTATTATAAGAGTTTTGTTGATAAGTATTAAAATTATTTGAGTATATAAATTGTTTCTCATCCGTTATTAAATGAGCATCAGCAAGTGTTTGTGTTTGAAAACGTAAGGTTGAGAATAACCGCAAGTGACTCGTCCGTTGAAGCGACAGGTAACTTTGGGCGTTAACCATTCTTTTACCTCATGTATACAATTAAGTTTTTACTATTGGTTTTATTTAAAATACCATAATTTCATTTATTTTTACAGATTAAATTTTATTTTTTATTAGTGTTCAGTAAAACAATTTAAAATTTTTTATAGTTGATGGGAAATGGAGGGTGTGTCTACTTGACAAGTTTTTAGATGGAAATGTATCAACAATTTGAGTCATCGTATGCACACGTATCATGCCGCATATATTCATTATTTTTATTAATTATTTTAATATCACTTGATAGTACTTTAATGTCGGAATCACAATAAATAAATTTAATTTTTTAATAATTAAAAATTAACATTAGTTTTTTTTTTAATTTCATAAAAATATATTTATTTATTAATAAATAAATAAATAAAATACTAGTGTGGGCGTGTGATTAAAGTAGGAGCAGAGTGTGCATCGGTAATAAAGAGAGAAACTGTAATATAATCATTATTTATTATCATTATATTTAAGTACTTTGGGCGCGTCATGTATCAATGAATCAAATGTATACAATACATGGTGTAATTGTGTGTTTTAATTATTCGATGAAATTGTCATTTTTGTTTTTTTATTTACATAAGTCATAAGTTTAAATAAATTAATTTTTACATTTGTTTACAGAAATCCAAAAAATGTGGTTTTTAATATTTTTGTTATTGGCACCAATAAATGGCAATTTTCATCAAATGAATACGAAACATCGTCAAAATCACCATGGAACAATCGGTATGACGAATTAAGCAATACAAGGGATCAAAACCCAGGATTTTCATTTCCCCGAGGAAATGAAAATGTGATATTCAAAGAAGCGTAAGTAAAATAAAAAAATTAATTAACTAAAAATTAATAACAGTGTTATTTAGAACTAATTTAAAAATTTTTTCTAGAACTTACTTTGTTGTGGCATCTCGCTTGTGTCGACCGGGACAAATATACCGATTGGCAGTTGATGTACTCCAAAGTGTGTTACCGATGACAGTTCGGGCGTCAATTCAACGCGATGGTGTTGAAGTGGATCTGATTATAAAGAAATAAAAGAAGGTATTCCGGAAAATTTAATGATTAAGATACCTCATGAAAAAAATAAAGCTGAATACAAGCTTCGAGTGGAGGGTCTCTACAACGGTTTAACTGGAGGGCAAGCTTTTTTTAACGAAACAAAACTCATATATTCTCAACGAACTATGACGATATTTATTCAAATGGACAAGCCAGTTTACATGCAAGGTCAAACAGTACGTTTTAGAGCAGTACCAATAAATACTGAATTAAAAGCTTTAATTGAACCTGTTGATATTTTTATGCAAGATCCGCAAGGGCGTATTATGCGGCGATGGCTCAGTCAACAAAGTAATCTTGGTACAGTTTCTATGAAATATCAGTTGTCTGATCAGCCGATTTTTGGTGATTGGCAAATTGTTGTTAAAACTGAAGGACAAATAGAAACTAAAAATTTTACAGTGGAAGAATATTATCAGACACGTTTTGAAGTTAATGTGACAATGCCTGCCTTTTTCTTTGATAGAGATCAATTTCTTCATGGAGTAATTCAAGCAAATTATACATCAGGTGCACCAGTAAAGGGAAATTTGACTATTAAAGCTATAGTAAAGCCACTAAATGCGTATCGATCATCACAATTACCATCTTCAGAATTTTATTTTACTTTCAATGAATATTATCCACCTTGGTTCAAACAGCCAGAAGATTATAGAGATTATCAGGTTATGAGATTTTTCAATGGTACTTACAGATTCCAGTGGCCAATGCAGGAAATTTTAACACGGTCATCTATTAATGAAGGAATAGAAGTACATATCGTAGCAACGGTAGGTGAAGCTTTTTAAATGAAGTTATTGTTGGCCATTCAACAGCTAGAATATTCAACTCTACTGTACGTATACATTTTTCTGGAGGTTCACCTCAAGTATTTAAACCAGCTATGCCATATCATTAAATATTGTTGCTTCATATCATGATGGTTCAGCATTATCCAAGTATAAATTGGAGCACACGTTGATGGAAGTACGTGCGGATGTTGAATCTAAAAGCGGAAGTCATAGAACTATAGATTTTCCAAATCTTCACGTTTCTTCAGATCACGAAGCTGTGTGGCCAATGAAAATTGACTTAAGACATCAATTAGGATTTGACAATCCTAAACAGATTCAACACATTCTCAATGATGTCAAGTCAGTCAAAATACATGCTTCATTTCTTGACGGAGAAGGAGAAAGAGCGAATACTGAAATACTTCTTTTGGCTCATGACTCACCAGAAAATAAACATATAAAATTATCAACATCGACACAGCATCCAAAAGTTGGTGAATACTTGGTATTACACGTTCAAACAAATTACTATGTTGAAACATTTAATTACATTATAATGTCTAAAGGAACAATACTTTTGACTGGTCAAGATATTATGGAACCAAATATTAGAACATTTTCTATTCCATTGAGTTCAGAAATGGCACCTGTTGTTACTGCTGTCGTTTATCAGGTTGGTCAACACGGTCAAGTTGTTGCGGATTCTTTAACTATACCCGTGAACGGTATTTCTGGTAATAACTTTACTGTTTTCATTAACAATAAAAAAGCAAAGACAGGTGAAAAAGTAGAAGTAGCAATTTATGGTGAACCAGGTTCCTACGTCGGGCTATCAGGAACTGATCGTGCTTTTTATTCAATGCAAGCTGGCAATGAGCTTACTTACGCAAATGTAATTTCTAAAATGTCATATTTTGGTGAAGATACAAATGGCACTCATACTCACTCATGGGTCTTCCACAGCGGTGATCCCGATGAGGCCGTTTTCTTTCCATCATCAAGCTTTGGAATTGACGTTAATCGAACATTTGACTACATTGGATTAGTTGTATTTACAGATGCTAATATTCATCGAAGACTGACAATTGTAATCGGACACAAGGGCGTGCGGAATGTTTGAGTGGACAATGTTACAGGATTGAAAAACAGTGTGACGGTTTCTTTGATTGTGATGATGGTACCGATGAAGCCAGGTGTAAAACTGGCAATTTAACAGACTTGAATCTCTTCCGTAAGAATCGATTCAACAGAATCCAGCGACAGTATGAAAACGTATGGTTATGGAAAGACATCAATATTGGTCCCCATGGTCGTTACATATTTAATATTGATGTGCCACGCAGACCTGTACATTGGATGGTAACTGCTTTCAGTATGAGCCCAACAAAAGGTTTTGGTATGTTACCAAAAGCAATTGAATACACTGGTGTATTACCTTTCTTTATCAATGTTGAAATGCCAAATCACTGTCGTCAAGGTGAACAAGTTGGTGTAAGAGTATCTGTATTTAATTATTTATCATATAACATCGAGGCGACGGTGGTTTTAGCTGATTCACGTGATTATAAATTTGTTCACGTAGAAGAAGATGGTATAGTTAGATCATACAACCCAAGAACAACATTTGGAGAGCATCAATTCTTTATTTGGATCCCTGCTCAAGATGCAGTGGTTGTATATCTTCCAATTGTACCCGTTCGTTTAGGCGATATTAAAGTTAAGGTTTATGCACTGACAATAATAGGCAAAGACACGGTTGAACGTACTATTCACGTTGAATCTGATGGAATTCCTCAGTACCGACATCAATCAGTTTTATTAGATTTGAGTACTCGAGGTTCAGCTTTACGCTTTATGCATGTAAATCTTACAGTAACACCAGAAGTTACTTATGCAGAAGATCGTTACTACGTATATGGTTCAAATAAAGCAAAAATAAGTGTTGTGGGTGATGTAGTTGGTCCTATTTTTCCTACGATGCCAGTAAATTCAACAAGTTTATTAGGACTTCCCATGGATTGTGCTGAACAAAATATGTTCAGTTTTGCTGTCCACATGTATACAACTCTTCATTTGAGATACATAAATCAAAGAAATTTGAAACAAGAAAGAACAAGCTTTAATTTCATGAATGTTGCATATCAACGACAATTATCATTTATGAATCCTAATGGATCTTTTAGTTTATTCAGAAGTGATTGGAATCAATCAGCATCTAGCGTATGGCTTACAGCTTTCTGTGCTCGTATTTTCCAAGAAGCTAATTTTGCTGAATGGGAAAATTATATTTATATTGATCCAAAAGTTATTGAAGCTTCTGTTAGTTGGCTTTTAGATTATCAGTCACCAGAAGGAGCATTTTATGAAATAACCTGGTTACCGGATAGAAAAGTCAACACGTCATATATTGATGAATTTGATTACATACGACATAGAAATATTAGTCTTACTGCTCATGTCGTGATGACACTAGTTGCAGTAAAAGATATATCAGGAGAACTTGGTACTAGGATTGCATTGAGTCAAGCCAAAGCAGTAAGATGGCTTGAAATAAATTTAAATCATGTAAATAAACACGGGTCACCTTATGAAATTGCTATTGTCGCTTATGCTCTCTCCCTTGCTAAATCTCCTAGTTCAGAGATGGCATTTAATATGCTAAATCAACGGCAAATTCAAGAAGAAGAATTTCTGTATTGGGCTCGTCAGCGTCTTCCACCATTACCTACTAAGTCAGAAAACAATAGGCCCTATGGTTTACCAAGATTACCATATGCATATGATTCAGAAAACATTGAAACTTCGGCATATGCTCTTTTACTGTACGTTGAACGAAGTCAAGATTATAAGGCCGATGGAATAGTTAAATGGTTAAATTCACAACGACTTACTGATGGTGGTTGGGCATCAACTCAAGACACCATGTGGGCAATGAAAGCTCTCATGAAGTATACGTCTGCATCAAGGCTTCGTGAAGTTACTGAATTAACTGTTAAAGTCGAACCAACAGCTTTAAAAGGAGGTGTTAAAAGATTTGATATTAATAATAAAAATATTGCCAAGTTGCAGAGCTTTGAAGTAAGTTTATTTGTTTTTATTTAAAAAAAAAAAAAAAAAAAAAAAAAATGTTATTATAATTTTCTTAATATTTTATTTTAGGTACCTGAAGCATGGGGAACAGTACAATTTGATATTACAGGATCTGGATATATAATTGTTCAAATGTCAGTGCAATATAATGTTGATTTGAAAAAATTCCAAACAGAGCCACCAGTGAAAGCATTTGATTTGGTTGTCAGACACAATTCTTACGGAAGAAATCAGTCTCACATTAATTATCTTAGTTGTCAAAGGTAATGATAATAATAATACTTTTTAATTGTATCGTGTTTTCTCTTGAACAATATTATTTTTCCGAAGTGAAATTAAAATTAAAAATTTTAAGAGGATATAATATTTTATTTTAATTTTTAAAGATGGACTAATTTCAACGAGTCTGAAAGATCTGGAATGGCTATATTGGATGTAACGATACCAACGGGTTATATTATTCAACAACAAAATTTGGATGCATATGTTCGAGCGAGAGAAGTAAGAAATTTACAACGAGCGCGATTTGCAGAGCAAAAGGTTTTGTTTTATTTTGACTATTTGGATAACGAAGAAACTTGTGTGAATTTCACAATTGAGAGGTGGTATCCTGTCGCAAATATGTCGCGTTATTTAGCGGTTAGAGTTTATGATTATTATGCTCCTGAACGTTTTAATGAAACTATATTTGATGCATTGTCAACATATCTTTTAAACATCTGCGAAGTTTGTGGTAGCTCGCAATGTCCATATTGTCCAATTTATAATGCTGCCATAGCATTGTCTTCACCTGCAGTATTTATGATTATAATTTCAGTTATTTTTACGACTGTAAGATATCTTAAAACACAAGAATTTAGTGTTGGGTAGTCTACTAAATTATTATTTTTTTTATTTTAAATTAAGGATGAGTACAAAAGAAATTTATTAATCATCCGCAATCAAAATCTGAAAAAAATTCATTGTGTAACATCATTGATGTTAAAATGTATACCGAAGTTGCCTTCTTAAAACTAAAAAAAAATATTTAATGTTAGTTTTTAAATTATTTTTTTAACTAAAGAAAATGATAAATGTTAGTATAGAAAGTTAATTATTCGGAATACGCACATATTAATTTTTTATATTCATGTACAGTGCTACTTTTAATAATTTTTTTATACGGTTTAGAATCTCATAGAAATATATAATTAATATTAGTATTTAAATACAATAATGAAAATGTTTAATTATATATACTGGTTTATTGAATTGGCAACTTGTACATAGTAGTTGATATTTTCAATTGGAAAGAGAAGAAAAAATATACTTATGTTGACATGTTGCTTTAAGCCGTCCACGTAAACACGAGTATTAATGTGTTTTACAACAAATATTTTATAGATCAAAAATATTTAAAAAATTTAGATAATAATTATTTAAGTCAATTTATTTTTCATGAAAATGAAAATTATATATTGAAAATTAACATGGCAAAATTTTCTATATACTTGTTATTGTAATGTATTTTTAAAAGTAATGTAGTTATTTCTTAAACCGTCCATTTTTATTCATGAAATTATTTTAAATATTAATTATTTTTTTCATCGATACTATTGTTTCGAGTGTTCATTTGTATGTTAAAAACTAGTTTTAAGAATTACTAAATAATTGTATTTTATGTTATTGAACAAAAATTTTAAACGTACAACGACAAGTTCAAGTATTTCTTGTTTACTCATTGTAACTCTTATTATATTGTTACAATATATTAAATTTATGCCGTCCAATAAATTATAAATTAATTTTATAATCTTTGTATAAAAAATAAATATTTTAAAAAAGTTATTAATTTTTGTTTCTTGAATCATTTATTTCTAAAATCCTCTAGACTTACCCTTTGAAATTTTTCAATGCTGTATTTTAATTTGTAAGATTAATTATAATATAGTTTTTGAATTATAAATAACTGTTTTAAATAATACTGAAGTTAGCAGTCAGCTGTTAATTTTAAAAATGTTTTTAATAAATTAATTACAATAAAAAACTGCTTCTAAAAATTTTCACTTGTAATTTTAATTGATTTTTACATGTGAAACTTTTTAATTTAATTTTTTTATAATAATTTAATTGCTGTAAATGTCTAAAAAAATTTTTATACCTGTCAACTTCAGTGTCATTGTTTTAATGGTTGTTATCAAACACATAAAACAAATTTTTGATGAATTGATAATGATAATAGAGGAAATAATGATTTATTATTAACGTTGACGTCATCAACGGCGTTTTTTTTAACATTGACTAGATCGGTCGGATTAATATGTAGTGTATGTATGTCCATACGTTAGTGAAGTACTTAAATAGATCCAAAACTTGAGTGTCTCGGATAAACATATACTGATACATTTATGTCATAAAATTTGGTAAAACCCATCAGTACAGTATAGTAATTTACACAGTGATGATGCCTCAGTTACAAGTAAATATATAACTCACAGTCTCACACATATACAGGTTAAAATATACTTTGTGCGCCATATAGTGCGTAGCAGTTTATTTATTCAAGGATATTTCCCAAAAAATTATATTCAATTTATAAAATATTGAACATTAATAAAATAATCGCAGGTATGTGTTTAAAATTTTTTTTTACATTTTTAATTAAGTAATTAATAACAACAATAATAGTTGTTAAATTCTATATTGGAATAGACACCGTGATAAAATTAAATAATAATTTAAAAGTGTGGTTATATAAAATATAAAAGACGTAGATAAATTGTGAAAAGTATTTTCTAGATGAAATAAAAACTACGAATAGTATTAAAATTTTATATTTCTTGGTTTTAGGATAAAAAAAAGCAAGTAAAAATGACAGCTGCTAAATTGTATCAGGGCAAAAGCAAGCCTGAAGATGAATCTCCATTGTTAAAAAATCAGAAATATCGGTAAGTATCATAAGAAATCGACCTATTAAAAAAAAAAAAAAAAAAAAAAAAAAAAAAAAAAAAAAATTATAAGTATTTTATTTATATGAGAATTAATTTAATGTCATTAAAGTTAGCAGATATTTAATCATTTTTAGGACTTTTCTTAACAATTAAATTATGGCAAAAAAAAAAAATAAGAAAAAAAAATTGACATGTAGAAATTTTAAAACATTAAAAATGTAATTTTTTGGAAATAATTTATTGTTATTAATTTAATTGTAAAATAAAATTAAAAATTGGTCAAGTGACAGCTAATTTTAATGTCATATTAATTTAGCAGCTATTGATTAATTTTAGAATTTTTTAACAAATAAATTATGGCAAAAATATATGAGAAAAAAAAATTGACATTTAGAAACTTTAAAAAATTATATGAATGCAATTTTTTAAAAATATTTTTTCAGAAAAGATTTATTTGTTAAATAAAATTAAAAAATTATCAAGTGACTGCTAACTTTAATGTCATTTTATTTATTCATACTATTATTCATAATACAAGTATTTTTATTTATTTACAGAAAACAAGTATTTGACTCGATAAATTCCATAAAGTTTTTTGAAAACTATCCGTCACTAAATAGTTGGCTGATTAGTTTATTGTATTTCATATTATTTTTGGCTTTACTATTCTTACTGACACCACCGGCGTTGGTTTTACTTTCAATATTTGTATCATTATTCTTGGTAAGCGTTGTCGCAGCCAGAGGATCATTATTATCAATGACTTCACAGATGGAACTCAATGTCTCAAGCTCTTGTATTGTTAATACAGTTGACAAATATTATTATCATAATCTAAAAGAGAAAAATTTCACCATTATACAGTCAGAAAATGAAAGAATAATGTGGATTTTGTGTATTATAATTGCATATACAATACCAGAATTAATCAATTCAATGCTATGTTTTCACAAGTCCAAAAATAAGCCATCAGTTAAACAATTCTTATCAGTGGTTATACCAGAACGTTGTACGCACTGGGAATAGCTCTAATGGTCTTTTTTGTTTTGCCAAAATTGAATTTAAACTTTTTTGTTTTGTTTCTTATTTGGTGTATTTTTGAATGGGATTACATACTATGATATCAACGATTTATGGAATTAAGAATCTGAAGTTTAAGATTTTACTAGTTATTATTGATATTATCGTTTTGGCATGTTATGTAACATATACAATGTTTTATTCCTTCGATGGAGTGGAACGTAATAACAGTGCATCATGGATTACGATTTTAGCATTGGCATTAATTCATGGTGGATTTTGGCAAGATGTTCCTGATTCTAAATTTAGTTTTACTGGTAAGTTATTTCACGATGTAATGAGTTGGTTATTAATGAACTCTTTCATAGTATTTTTAAGGGAGAACACCACTGAGACGATCGAAAAAAAGAGGTGATTTTTGGGAATTTTTTTGACCGGGAAAATAAAAAAATTTGGGAATCGGATTTTTTTTTATTTTATTAAGGGTACATTAAAGATTATTACCCTAAATTTTTATTAAAAAATCTTTAATTATTAAAAAGTTATTAACAATCTCGTCGAGCTCTAGAAAAAATTTCCCCCTCCATGGTCGGTTCGATAACTCAAAAACGGATTATTTGAAAATAAAAATCTAAATTGCTTTTTAATCAGTAAAGATAAAGTTATCGTCGCACGTACGGAATTAAAAAAATTTTTATTTTAAAGATTTTTTCAGCCGTGTTAAAAAAAAAAAAAAGTTAGAATAATCAGAAAATTTTCAGTCACCATTTTTTTTTAAATGAAAATTTTGTCTTTGTCCTTAGGTTCAAATTTGTATTTAGTAGATACAAATGTTGCAATTGTTGTCTTGAAACTGATAATCAATAATTGACGAATGCGATAAATTCTTATTCATACGCACTCAAAAAAATTGATGAATATAATTTTAGTAAATTATTTTAAAAAGATTTTCTTTTTTTTTTTTTAAGAAAATTTTCATTTAAAAAAATTGGCGACTGATTGAAAATTTTCTCACTATTCTTACTGTTTTTTTTTTTGTTTTAACCCGGCTAAAAAAATCTTTAAAATAAAAATTTTTTTAATTCCGTACGTGCGACGATAACTACATCCTTACGGATTAAAAAACAATTTAAATTTTTATTTTCACATGATCCGTTTTCGAGTTATCGAACCGACCATGGAAGGGGAAATTTTTTCTAGTGCTCTACGAGATCGTTAATTACTTTGTAATAATTAAATGTTTTTTAATAAAAATGTAGGATAATAATCTTTAATGTACCCTTAATAAAATAAAAAAAATCCGATCCCCAAATTCCTCTATTTTCCCTGTCAAAAAAATTCCCGAAAATCACCTCTTTTTTTCGATCGTCACAGTTTTGTTCCCCCTTAATAATCAAAATTGGATTTTTTTAGGCAATTAACTTGTTTTAAAATATAGTTTTTTGATAATAGTCGGCTCCCAACTAATATATATATTTTTACTTTTTTCTAGGATTTCTTCCGCCGTTTGTGAAAGCTCGGAAAAATTTGGAACCCGTGAAACATTACACTTTTGCTTTAGTGTCAATTTGGAAAATAATTGTTTTCACTGCAAGTTCGTTAATGATACTCTCCTTTAATGGTATTGACCCTAAAAAAATATTTTCGACGTTCGAATCTGCATTCAGTCAACACAATGTAACTATAATCCCCAATATTAATGGAGAAGAAGACATTCAATCACCGTATGACTTTGAGTCAATAATTATAACTAAAGGCTTGAATTTTCCAATTTTGGTTGTATTTTTCCAAATATTCGTATCTACAGTAATCTATATGAAACGTAAGTTAATCAAAAGATTATTTAAAAAAAATAATAATGAAATTTTCATTAATATTATGTAAGCTATATAAAATATAAATAAATAATTTGTTTAATTTCAGGTAACACGCTATTTTTAAGTCTCTTCCATGGATTTGATTTTCGATCTCGCTGGGGATTAAATATTCCTTGTTTAATTTCTATTGTATTCTTTTGGTGGTCAGCATTGATGAAAAAGCACTATTGTAACTTGGCTGATGCACGAAGTGCTGAACTCGTATATTTCTTTGACCCTTTGATAGAAAGACCTTCATCTGAAATCCTGCGTATTTTTTCGCTTAATTCAACCGAAAACTGGGAAGCTATTTTGCTGAAATGTGCAAGTTGCTGGATTATGATTTCGTTCTGGTTCCGGTCACGTTTCAGCTCATTGTTTGAAAGCATAAAACAAACAAATCAAGAAAATAAACCTTCTCAACCTGTCAATGTTTATCTGGTTACAATTGATGAAAACCAGTTGACACAAAAAATCCTGGTTGTTAAATAAGTATAAAATTTAATCCAAAAAATCTTTATTAAATTTAATAATCAGTAAATATTTTAACAATTTTTTTTTCAATTAAGATGATTCATCTATAATTATAACTCGACAATAATTGTGAACAATTCACAGTTTTGAGGAAAATATAATAATTTTGTAATTGATTTTTTGATACATTATTTTTATATCATCTATTGTATTGATTATGAAAAAAATGTTGTCAAATCTATAAAGTTTTTTGAATCGTGATGAAATTTATAATATAATAAGTACATTTTTTATATTTTTGTATGATACCTGTTGGTGTATTGATTACATGAATGTATTTAATTAATTATTCCATAATTAAACATTTTCAAATGACAAAAATCAGATTTATTTGTATTGTATTATTTATTGAAATTTATTTGAGTTATTGATAGTATAAAACAATCCAAGCGTTTAATTTGGAGCTATTATTAAAGTATGTAAGTTTGAGAGGTATTTTTTTAAAGAAAAATTAATAGCTGATATTATTTTGTTAAATACGGCATAAAGCTAATCATATTTAATTAAAATTGAAAAATAAGTGGAAATTTTCATTTTATTTATTTAAAAGTTCAGACGCCAATCGGCAATATACAACAACAGAAGAATACCATTTTGAAGAAAATGATTTTCTTTAGTGAAGAGAATAAATTCTTGAGGTAAGAAATTATTCTTGGTCTAAGAAAATTTTCTTGTTTCAAGAATTTATTCTCTTGACTCAAGAAAATTATTTTTTTCACAACGGAATTTTTGGTTTAAGAGTTTGGCTCTTGAGTCAAGTCAATTTTTTTATCAGTATATATATATATATATATATATATATATATATATATATATATATATATATATATATATATATATATATATATATTGAAACACTAGAATTTTTACTTCTATGAAAATTCTTAGTTTCCAGGCCACTAAACCTCGCGGATAAGAAATAGTCGCCTGGATTTCGTTTATAATTTTGGTCCACTGCCCTGGGATATTCCGCTCCCGTATTTATGATTGTCTTTTGTTTTAAGAGAGCTCGATTAGATAGATTGTGGGACATAAGTTACCACGTGTGCCAGTTAAATTTATTTTACTTACTTACAAAAGTTACTGTACAGATGGTCCTTCTTCCGTGGTTGGTGTTGTAATTGATTAGATGAAATTACGCAGTGTGAATATTATAGTGGATAAATTAACTTGATTGGTAACAAAATTGCAACAAACTAAATTTTATTTCACTAACTCAACACTTGAAATATATTTATTATATTCGGTGACGAAATACGATAGATTTATAATAGGAATATTTACTAATATTCTAGGTTGTCGATGGTTAATTATTTATAATAACGCAATGATATTTTAACACAGAATAGTAGTAATAATGATGATATAACTTATTAATTAATTAATAGATGTGATAGTTGTTAATAATTATTTAGTTTTGGTGAGTAATCACCTAATAGTGGTATAGTGGTAAGAATGACTAAGATAAATCTAACGTAGTGGTTGACACCGGGGGATAGATCGAAGTGTCGATCACCGCTCAAGTATCGGGGTTTATGATCGTTTTTCCCCTCCTCGTGCCGTCTTGTGACGTCACGGGACTACCTATTATTTTAGCTAGTGTCGGTAACGGAAATTTCGGGTGGTAGTTCGCCAGGCTGATAATGTCGGGACATTTTGTAGTGTCTCAATATATATATATATATATATTAGGGTGTGCCAAAATTCAATTTTGATGAAGAACCTTTTAAAATTAGAATTTGAGTTCCGCTTTGGCAGGAAAGGTGTTTGGGCATTTCCTAAGATATTTTGGGGTGAAACGATTTATTTGATTTTCACAGAATTTTTAATAGAAGCTTAGTTTGGGAATTTCCTCTGAAAATTCCAAATTTGGCCGGAAGTGCTCAATTAAATCTTCTGTTAAAAACTCTGTGAATATCAAATAAATCCTCTCACCCCGAAATATTTCAGAAAATGCGTAAATACAGCTGCTGTTAACCGCGGAACTCAAAATTCCAATTTTAAAAGGTTCTTTACGGAAGTTATATTTTGGCACACTCTAATATATTTAAAACAAAGCAAGCAAAAGATTTGAAACTAATTAATTAAGGATGTTGATTCATCAAGTAAGTATTTTTTAGAATCATAATAGTATTCTTGATTTACTGTTTTGTTTAATAAAATAGCGGTTTTTTCATGTCATTCTTATTTATCTGAATTACCAGTCTACATTATCACAAATTCGGTAGAATTTGGCGCCAAGTTCCGTTCAATCCCGTTGCAAACGGAGCGCCAGACTACCGAATGTGTTTACTGTAAGCAGAACGGTATTTCGAGGTTGCAAAATTTTATTTAATTCTATCGGTACTTTTGTTCCTAAATTTTGTATTATAATAGTAATTTATACTTTATTTTACCGATATTAATTAATTAATTCACTTATAACAATTTATTCACTTGGAAATTATTAAATTTATCAGCACATACTATAGCTTCGCTCAACGATTTAGATCCTGACTTTTTTTCGATGGGAAATATCAGCGCCACAGACTAGATAAAATAAAATTGTTGTAGTAATCCTCCTATAGATACGTAACTTACAGTTAAAAAAGTAATTCACAGCTTACATTTACGGCGCCTGAGTGACTGTAATTATATTATCTGCATAAACTGTAGCTTCAAGGGGATAATTTGCCGGTAAAAAATGCAGCCAACGCGAGATTTATTAGTACCGTAGAAAAGTAAACTTTAATCTC
>RJVT01000229.1:0-84323 GCA_018835575.1 Cotesia chilonis
TAGTTAATGACCTTGTGTATAATTGTTGAGTTGGAGTGTACTTCTGAAATTTTGTCGCAACTCGAGCTTTGTTCCGCGAATTACTCGACGGTAATAGCGATCCCAGACAAACTATTGATTAGTTATTTATTTTTTTTGCTGTTGATCGAAACCGGCGAAGTAAACGAATTTTTTTTATTATTATTAAATAAACAAGTTTTTTTTAATTCGCAACTTTATTGTTACTCGAAACCGGCGTAATTTTCTTCGTTAATAGGCTCGCCAACTGTTGTTAATCGAACCCGGCGAACTAACTTTTTTTTTTGTTTAACAAATTCGTAAATTGTTGCTCAGCGAACACGGCGAATAAATATTTGTCTTGATTAATTAATTCGAAACAATTTTAGCCGAAACAAGCGAGATAATTATATTTTATGAATTATTTTTTTTGTTGTAATTTCGTTGTTCCCTGCGAAACTACTGTGACTGGATTTTAGTGACTTGCGTGAACGAAATTTAGATTTTGCGTTCTTGTTGCGATTGCCTGTGGCCCAAATCCGATTGGCTTTGTTATTTTGGCGTTTCATGAAAATTATGTAAACGATATTATTGTAACAAATTTTTTTTTGTATTGATTTTATTCGTCCTTTGAAATTTTTTTTTTGGATTGAACCTGCGAATGTTATTCGACCTCGCTAGTTATTGAATAAATAATTCACTCGTAATCGTGCCTGTACAATTAATTTATTTTGACCTAATTTTAATTATTCCCCGAACCGATTCCTCGTACGCTTCGTAAATACATTTGAATCTCTTCGGCCTCGACCCGCCGCCCAACGACGATCCACGTGGACCAACGAACCGTGGAACGAAAGTTCCTGGCGCCCAACCATCAACGAACCAGGTAGGCCAAACATTTAGGTGGACCTTTCGGCGCTGACGCCAGCGCAGCGAAAAAGCCATTATAATATATATATATATATATATATATATTATATATATATAATGGATAGTATATTAATAATAGTATATATGTATATTCACTTACCTTTTAGCGATAAACAATTAATTATGATATAATTTGTAATATTAATAATTCTATTGATAAACGAAAATCTTACTGATCGTATACCTACACTTTATGCCTAGTAGTAGTAGTAGTAGTAGTAGTAGTAGTAGTAGTAGTAGTAGTAGTAGTAATGTAAGTTATCGCAAGGTCGCTGAGCTTGCAAATATTTTATATATGTATATTCACTTACCGTTTAGCATTAAATAATTAATTATTATATAATTTATAATCTTAAATAATTCCATTGATAAACGAAAATCTTACTTACCGTATACCTGCATATCAGATCTTATTTTAAGGATAATGAAGGGATTTTTTCTTATTAGCTATTATAATAATATTCATAATAAGCATAAATTATCAATACATGTATTATTAGTTATTGATACATAAGTTTTCGCAGAATACAATAGCAATAGACAAAACTCTTTAAATTTTATAAAATAAACATTTAACTTTTTATAATTATAATAGCAATAATTTTAGATTTTCAAACTTTTCATAATCATTTAAACATTCTTCACTTTAGCTATAATTTCTTTATCGAATAGCAACATTAATTCATAAGTAACAATATCGATATAGTTTTAATAAACCATTCGTACGATTTACCTTCTTTAGCCGATAACTCACTAATCACACTATCTTTGACGGTATTATTCTTCAAATTTGATATCACACATTTACGAATGACTTCTTCAGGTAATTCGATGTTGCCAAGAAGTTTTGGTAAGAACTCTTGAACAGGTGTAAAAAGGTGATTGAGACACACATTACAAGGTTCGACGAATTTTTGAAGATAATTCAAGCGGGCGTTCACGAGCTCTTCAAAGCCGTAGATAGCTTGGAGTGTGTTCTCTTTCATTATCACTTTTCGGCCACGCTGAACAGCAGTAGATGTTGATGATGATGGTTGTTGATCGGTTCTTTCAATGATGGAGAATAATTTAGCTTTCCCATACATGGACCCCAGCAGAGAATATTGAAAAGTATATCCATCAAGCGATGTTGTATCGAGCGGTAACTTTTTATACTGTGATTCGATTAAATTCAGATTACGGGCTAGTTTTTTAAGAACAGTCGTAAATTTTAACCACTTCGCTGATGCACATAAAATACCGCAGGCTTTTTCGTCAACAATAGCGACACATGGTTCAAACTTGTAAACATCACTATCCAATTTTAAACCAACAATGATTGACTTTGAGTGTGAATCATTTAATTTATAAGATGTAGTCAATAAGAAATCTAAACGTTCCCATGATGGTATAAAACGGTGTTCTTCAACACCTTCGTCAACTTGGAAATTCTCGTAGAAAGAGCGTTTAGCCATTGCAAATTAATAGCTGTTGCACCAACAATGTTCTTAAGCGAACTGATGCTGGTTACACACGGTTAACACCCACAACTCAATATGATGGTTAAGCATTTTTTCATATAATATTAACAAATGTAGAGTAGAGCTATGCGTTCACTGTCTAGACTACACGTGTGTTTTTAAAAAAGCCGTCTCAGTATAACGTGACCAGCTACTGCACACAATTTTTCTTATAATTATAAGACAGTTTCAATCAGCTTCTTGTAACTTACTAAAGTATTTTTTGAAGACATAATGAACGCAGATAATTATATTTATCAGCAACCCTTTACGAGGGCTGTGTGTCAGCTAGTGCGATACATACAGGATAAATCACCTCGTTTGTGGTCTATCTACACCGAAACGCGTGTTTCAAGTTGGGCCTTTTTACAGCGTGACAGATTAATAAAACTATTGCGTAGAATTGTGGCTGTAGCTTCTTGCCGTGTGTTGTCAAGAGCTTATAAGAAAGGATTATTAACAAATAACACTTTATTAATGACAATTGCCGTTCATACAATCCTTCAAACATCAAAAGCAGACGCTGAGTGTTTAAAACCCTTCTTAACAGCTTATGGTAAGTATTTTTATTTCTAGACCGTACAGCGTTTAATTTAAATATCTCACACCTCATTTTTAATGGTTTTATAGAAGTCTATTGCCGCGATGAACTCCTAAATTCTGATAATACTTCTGATGACGATGAGGATGATATTGACATTAGCGTGAAAAAAGTAAGTTCGGTGTATTTAATCAAGATGTAAACCAATCGAATAATAATAATAATCGTTTCATAGAACTGTCAAAAAACCTCAACATCTGCAGCTCTAAAAGGTGAGATAATAAGGCTAGACCGCCTTACCGGAGTGAAACGTTCACGGAGCCGTGCATCGTCTACTAGCTCCGATGATACGCATGTATCATATCCTACGGATACTGATGAAAATATGATGACTTTATCGGCTTATCTCGATTCGGAAGAAGAGTATTATCAACACGTAGCATATAATAATCGTCACAACAGCGATGCTGAAGAGATTGTTGTAGAGAAAGAAGAAGAAGAAGAAGAAGAAGAAGAAGAAGAAGAAGAAGAAGAAGAAGAAGAAAAGAAGAAGAGAGCACGCCTTTATTTTTTGATAACCCTGACGATTATTATGACGACAATAGTGATGACTCTAGTGATGATAATATACGTTCCTTTGTACAATCACACGCTCTAGGTATTTTACAAGATATTACAAATATTCATACACCCTTCGCTGCTTAAATTTAATTAAATATTATTACTGCTTGTATGACACCTTATGCGATTTAAATAAAAGTTTAAAATACTAACAACATGAACATCTACCTTATAAATAGTTTAATTGAAAATATACATATATATAGGTGCCCAATATGGCGGTGTAACAACACGCTCGAGAGCAAAAGCCACACAGAACGCCTTACCATCTACATCGACAGCAGGCTTACCAGACGATCACGAAGCCTCAATTGAAGATCATACTTCAATTGAAGAGCATATTGTTGAACCACCTGGTAAAAGATTCAAAATCGAACGTGAAATAATTAAACATTATAAGCGGTTTCAAGCTAAAGGTAAAGAAACAACTTTAATAATACAAGAACCGCCGGTTAATACAGATCCCCTACAATGGTTTCACGACGCATTGAGCGATATTGTAACATATATTACAGCGGGTTGTAATGCGCATG
This sequence comes from Cotesia chilonis, assembly GCA_018835575.1. Taxonomy (NCBI): domain Eukaryota; kingdom Metazoa; phylum Arthropoda; class Insecta; order Hymenoptera; family Braconidae; genus Cotesia; species Cotesia chilonis. The sequence goes on from RJVT01000229.1 coordinate 4,122, forward strand.
ATTATATAGGTTTTACAATTAATTATGAAAAACTCACACAGGGTGTAATATGGTCGCGTTTTCAATGTGCAAACGCTGTTACAGGCACTGATTTATGGAATTTGCTTACTAGCGTTTCTCAAAGTGCCGGAGGCTTAACAACCAACGATAAAATAATTGTTACATCAGCTGTTGTCGCCGGTGTCGCGGGGTGTGGGAAAGTAATTTTATCTCATGAAAATATATTTAAACGATCCATTATAACAATCAATAACAATGATAACTTATGTTTACCTCGTTCGTTAGTTGTTGCAAAAGCATATATAGAACGTGGTGAGATCCGTTCAGGGTATTTGCAGAAACGATGGAAAAGCATAATTGATGGACGAAGGAGTTTTCAAGAGAAAGAAGCGTTTAAATTATTACAAACTTACCGGTCGTTATACCGCGAAGGGGTTGCGGTTTAAATCAAATACAAAATTTTCAACACTACTTTGCCCGCGAGGGTACAGCTATCGTTGTTTATGAATTTTTAACTTTTGGTAAAGGTCAACCGCTTTTTGACGGTCGTAATGCTGTTCAAGAAGCGTTCGGAAACGTTTGCAATACAATTAATTTATTATATTACCAAGACACTAATCATTTTCAACCAATAATAAATTTAGCGGGTGCTTTAGGCAGTCGTGCATTTTGCGAAACTTGTAATAAAGGATATGAATCAGCACGTGGTCATAGGTGTTCTAAAAAGTGCCCGCGCTGCAACGTGGCACCTGTGTGTAGACAAATATGTAAAAAAACATGCCTTAACTGTAAGCGATGGTTTTCAAACGATGATTGTTACTCAAATCACTTAAAAACTGGTTCGGCTAATTTGAGAGGTAAAAATAAAAATTTCACAGTTTGCGAAGCATTAAAATTATGCGGTGTTTGTTATCGTTATATTTTCATAATGTAGAACATAAATGCAACATAAATTATTGCAAAGTGTGCTGCTGCGAAAGGCCTCTGAATCATTATTGTTTTATGGCCCCCTTGAAAAAAAAAGAATTACCAAAAGTCTTATTTTTATTTTATGATTTCGAAACACAGCAAAATGAACGTGTAAAAGGTAACCGTAGTACAAGAATTCATATACCTAATCTGTGTGTAGTTCAAAAAACTTGTACTTATTGTTGGGATGACAAATATGTTTCTGAAAGCTGTGCTGAATGCGGTGTGCGTGAATTTATTTTTAACGACAAACCTGTAGAAAAATTAATCGATCTAGCTTTAAAAAATACTAAAAAATTTTCGAAAACTATATGTATAGCTCACAATGCTAGAAGTTTTGATGCTCAATTTATTTTGAAATGTATGATAGAAAAGAATAAAACAAGGCTACCGGATTTAATATTAAATGGTACCAAAATAATTGTTATGCGTATAGGTAACACGGTTTTTTTAGACAGTCTAAATTATTTACATATGCCTTTAAGGGATCTCCCAGAAGCTTTCGGTTTCAATAACGAAGTATCGAAAGGATATTTTCCTCATTTATTCAACAAACCCTGTAATAGGGGTTATGTAGGTCCTATCCCTGCTGTCAAATATTTTTCTCCTGATACTATGTTTCAAAAAGAGCTTGAAAAATTTATTGCATGGTATAATGAAAAATCAGAAGAAAATTATGTTTTCAATTTTGATTCCGAAATCAAATTTTATTGTCGAAACGATGTTATTGTGTTAAGAAGAGCTTGTATGCAGTTTCGGGATATGTTTATAAAGTGTGGAAATGTTTGCCCGTTTTCAGAGTGCACTACAATAGCGTCAGCTTGCTCAAAAATTTATCGCCGCAATTTTCTTAAACCCGATACAATAGGTATTTTACCGGCTACAGGTACATACAGATGGTCTCAGAATCAATCATTGAAAGCTATTAAATGGTTAATTTTAAAAGAACGTGAGTACGGTTATAGAATTACACAAGCAGCGCGTGGTAAAGAACAGCGTTTACCTTCCGGTATAGTGGTGGATGGTTACTTTGAAAATTCTAGAACAGGTAAAAAAACCGTATTACAATTTCACGGGTGTTACTGGCACGGGTGTCCTAAATGTTATAAAGTAAACCGTGATAGAAAACTAAATAATAACTACCAAGAAATAGATAATATGGATACTCGATACGAACGTACCATTGCTATATCCGAAAGAATTCGAAACTTGGGTTATAAATTAATAGAGGAGTGGGAATGTGATTTTGATTTATACTTAACCAACAATCCTGAAACACTTATAGCGTTGCAAAATCACCCTTTAATCAATATAGAGCCCTTAAACCCACGAGATGCTTTTTTTGGAGGTCGTACGGAAAGCTTTATATCGTTATATGATGCAAAAGAAAATGAAAAAATTAAGTACGTAGATGTTTGCTCGCTGTATCCTTACATTTGTAAAACAGGTAAATTCCCAATAGGCCACCCTAAAATATATATAGGTGAGGAATGTTCTGAAATTATAGGTCCTAACAAGGATTTATCAAAAGTAGAAGGGCTAGTTAAATGCACTATTTTACCACCGCAGAATTTATACCACCCAGTACTCCCTTGTAAGCTCCATAATAGACTTTTTTCACTTTATGTCGTTCTTGTGCTCAAGAATTAAAGCAAACAAACTGTACCCATAAAATTAAAGATAGGCTTTTAAGAGGCACATGGGTTGTTGATGAGATAAGAAAGGCCATTCAGAAAGGATATAAGTTACTTAAAGTATATGAGATATGGCATTATAAAATAACGCAGTACAATCCAGAAACAGGTATTGGTGGAATATTTGCAGATGATATTAATACATTTTTAAAAATTAAAACTGAAGCTTCTGGATACCCAGAGACTGTATTACAGATCAACAAAAAACACAATATATTGCTGCTTATGAAAAAGCTGAGGGTATTAAATTAGATAGTGAAAAAGTTGAAGTAAACCCTGGGTTACGTTCTGTAGCGAAGCTCAGCTTAAACTCTCTTTGGGGTAAGTTCGGTCAGCGCGAAAATTTGATGCAGACAGAAATTGTCACGACGCGTGCACGGTTGATGGAAATGTTAACAGACAGTCAAATCGAAATTTGCGGCTTCTTACCAGTAAATGATAAAACATTGTACATAAATTTTATTCATAGTAAAGACGCTCTCAAACCGTCACGTACAACGAATGTTGTGATAGCAGCTTATACAACGGCTCAAGCTCGACTTAAACTGTATAGTTACTTAGAAAAATTAGGTAAGAGAGCGTTATATTGCGATACTGATTCATGTATTTATATTTCATCAAATGGTCTGTACGAACCTCCGACCGGTAAATTTTTAGGTGAGCTGACCGATGAGCTAGAGAAATATGGTATAGGTAGTTATATCACATCATTTGTAACAGGAGGCCCTAAATTTTATGCTTTTACAATACTTACACCTGACGGGTCTATAAAAGAAGTGTGTAAGGTTAAAGGTATAACTTTAAATGTTTCAACCAGTCTTAAAATTAATTATAAAACCGTAAGGTCTCTTGTCACAGGTGAAAGAAAAAAACCTATTAAAATAAAATTTGACGCTATACGAAGAACATGTTTTCACGCTGTTGTTACAAAGAAAGAAAAGAAAAAAACGTACCCGCAATTTAAGAAAAGAAAGTTTGAAAATAAATACATGACATTACCGTTTGGTTATAAAATGTAATTATATATTTTTCAGGAAATAAATTCAGATAAATTAATATTGTAAATGTAATTATGTATACAATGAAATAAATGTGTTCAACTATCTTTCTAAGTACGCAAATACAGTAAACGCTTAAAACGCCTCACTTTCCGCTGGCTTTTTCCCGCTTTTTCCTTTTTTCGCATTAACAACCTATTTAAATGTGTTTTCAATTGTTATTGGTTAAAAAAAATTTAACCACGCCTTCCTTAACTGACACCGCAGCTTTATAAATTTATTCATATACCACAGTTTTTCTTTTACTACCGAGATGATAGTTATACACGCTGTGTTTTCAAGTATTCTATACACATTAAAAATTTAAATGGATCTAATTATTGATATTCAGGGCTTCACAGACGGCCGAGGCAAATTTTTACCAAAAGAAGTTGCTTTAAATACTGTAGAGCACGGTATTCAAAGGCACTGGTTGATTAGACCACCGTTTCCTTTTAATAAATTACCCCTAAAGGACCGTCATCAAAACACATGGTTAACTTTTAATCATCATGGTTTGAAATGGGCGGATGGTTCCGTTTATCTCTCAAATTTAATTGATAACATCAAATTTTATTCTGAAAAAGCTCATCGTATTTATGTACGCGGGGCTGTAAAAGCGAAATATCTTGAAGAGTTATTACAAAGAGAAATTATTAATTTAGAAGAACCTTCGTCAGAATGTCCTAAGTTTGAGAATTTAGAACCTGAAGTAATTAACTGCGTATTCATGGAAAGACTTCATTACCGGATAAGCGTTTTTCGTGTGCATTAAATAATGTTTTGTGTTTACAAAAGTGGCTTCTAAAAGAACGTTTGAATACAGAATCTTTTTTCATGTAAGCACGTTTAGATTTGTCAGCAAATTCTCAGCTGTAACATCTCTTAAAGACTGTATTGTTAGCTCGTACGCTCATTATATTCAAGCTAGTGTTAAAAGACACATTATTATCACAGTTAATATGTGCTATCCTAAAATGAAAGAAGTGATTTTGAAAGATGAGTCTGGAATATTACCAATAATCGAAGTGCGTGAAGAGGATTTAATGGCCTTTCGGACTTTTTGGCCTCATGATCCTCTTTTCCAGATTTTATCAAGGAGCTTAGATGAAGAAACGGTTGTGTGGCTGTCTCTGTGCACACGTCTTGTAAGGCGTCCGTCAACGTTTCTACAGGTACATTAAAAATTTTATTTGCTAACTTATGATTTCATGTACTTTCTAACTTTTCTTAAACTTTTAAAACATTGTAGTTTTTTGAGAATCTTAGTCAAGACATATTCGAATCAGCCATGAGGTCAGCACCTGAGCTTGTGCAACAAGCTCTTATACCACATCGAAACATGTCGATGAGCAGCAGTGGCAGTGTTAGCAATAGCAGCAGTAGCGGCTGTGGCGGCAGCACTATCGGCAGCAGCAGCCGTGATTAAGATTATATTTATGAATTATATTTATCTATTTATATATGCAACGCTTTCTACTACATAAATTATAAAAATAATATCATTGAAATTGTATTTGGAGATACCAATCATTGGAAAATATAAATAAAGTTCCTATTATAGCCGATGAAAATTAATCTATATTATTTATCATCAGTATGTGTTTTTACGATTTACACCCCGTAGATCTTAGCAGAGTCTGTCTTTATATAACATAACATTTTATAAATTAGCTCAGTATATATTATGGATCCACGTTGGAAACATCCATGGACATCAATTATATGCGGTCCTACTGGTTGCGGTAAAACAGTATTCGTAAAAAGATTCATCAAACATTTATCTCTAATGAGTGATACAAATTTCTCAAAAATAATATTTCATTACGCTGAATGGCAGCCGGGCTACAATGAGTATATTCATGATAAAAACATTGAGTTTCATGAAGGTCTTCCAATAGGTGAAGAATACGGTTGTGATAATAATCCAAAACTAGTAATTATTGACGATTTGATGCGTGAAGCATCAAATAATGCTGTAATAGATCTTTTTACAAAAGGTAGTCATCATAGGAATTTGAGTGTTATTTTTTTGACACAAAATATTTTCCATCAAGGTAGAGGTCAAAGAGATATATCATTAAATGCGAATTACATTGTAGTTTTTAAAAACCCGCGCGATAGGTCACAAATTCAACATCTAGCGCGTCAAGTGAGTCCGGAAAATACACGTTTTCTACAAGAGATTTATTACGAAGCGACATCTTTACCACACGGTTACTTACTACTGGATTTAAAACAATCAACTCCAGAAAACTGCCGTTTCCGATGCTCTATTTTCCCGGACGACCCATACCAGGTGGTCTATGTGCCGAAAAAAAGTATAAATTATAAAACTAAAAGGAATAATGTACCAGTAGTTCTTTGATAATGGGCGAGCTCACACCTATAAAAAAAAAACAGCTACGTGTATTACAAGCATTGTGCTATCTAAATAATACGCAACGCTTAGCTGTTTTACGTAAAGCTGATCCTGCTTTAATACGTTGTATTTGCGAGTGTATATTAAACATATTACGCGGTAACGTACCTTTAACAACGGGTCATAAGAAAAAATTAAAACGTCACATACGATTTTAAGAAAATTATCATCAGGAGGAAGCAATCTAAATACTAAAAAGAAAATAATTATTCAAAAAGGCGGCTTTTTACCTTTATTTTTAGCACCTATTCTGGGTGCTTTGGTTGCAAATATAATTTCTAAATAAAACATTTAGTAAAATCATGGAACACGCCCGTAAGATGGTGTTAGTACCTGAGGATAAAATTCATAAGAAATTGGCAGTCTCAGAAAAAAATGAAGATATCGCAAAGAATAAATCTTGTCTTACTAGTGGAACAGTGTTAACTAGGCTCGACAATGAAATGTATGAAATTTTAAATTCTACGGGTAAATATAACTCAGACCGTGAAAAATGTCAAGCCTATTTACAAACACTTGAGCGATATCTTAGGATTCTTGAAAATGAAAAAAAATCTGTCAACGCTGCTAATATAGATACCAACATAAATGTTTCAGACCTGGCTGTAGACAACAACAACTCTAAATTCTTCGAGAGTAGTACAGGTTCTTCTGAAAGTGAAATTGATCATCGTTCTTCATATGATGTAGTTATAGATAATTCGGTGATAGACAGTGTACCTAGAAGATTCAGAGGAAATGCAGCGCGGCTATTAAAAAGGCTAAAAAGTGCACCTGCCACGTTAATATCTTGGGACGATAGAGGTCTTGTGACAATTAGAGGTAAAAAAGTAGCACGTTCTAATATCACTGATCTTTTAAACGATGTGTTGAGGTCTAGAAAGAGTGTGAAAGCGATAGGTCGTCAACAGTTTGCTCAAGTACTGCAAACGTTAAACATTCCGCGTGAATACATCGGTAATCGAGCTTATTTTAACGAAGAAATGTCAACTTCTACACCTAGAAGACGATCTGTTAATTTTTCCGTGCCTGAAATACTTACAGAACACACATCCTTAGACGAATTACAATTAAATCAAAACGGTGAAGGTTCTATAAATAAAAACAGTCAAAGTAAAAAAATACCATGGATAAAGTTGAATAGATAAAAAACTAAAAAACATCTATTATGATCCTATAAGACCAGAAAGTTTTTCAGGTGCTAAAAATATTCTAAAATATCTGCTGAAAACAAATCAGAGCTATCTCAAGATGATGTTAAGAATGGTTAAATAAACAAGAAACTTTTACAAAGCACCGTATGAACAGGAAACGTTTTATTAGAAGGACTTATAATGTTGAATCAATAGATGATGTCTGAGAAGCTGATTTAGCTGATTTACGAAGTATCTCTACGTATAACAAGGGTTATAAATATTATAATGGCTTTTTCGCTGCGCTGGCGTCGTCAGCGCCGAAGAGGTCCACCTAAATGTTTTGGCCTACCTGGTTCGTTGATGGTTGGGCGCCAGGAACTTTCGTTCCACGGTTCGTTGGTTCACGTGGATCGTCGTTGGGCGGCGGGTCGAGGCCGAAGAGATTCAAAGGTATTTACGAAGCGTACGAGGAAATCGGTTCGGGGAATAATTAAAATTAGGTAAAATAAATTAATTGCACAGGCACGATTACGAGTGAATTATTTATTCAGTAACTAGCGAGGTCGAATAACATTCGCAGGTTCAATCCAAAAAAAAATATCAAAGGACGAATAAAATCAATACAAAAAAATTTGTTACAAATAATATTGTTACATAATTTTCATGAAACGCCAAAATAACAAAGCCAATCGGAATTTGGGCCACAGGCAATCGCAACAAGAAAGCAAAATCTAAATTTCGTTCACGCAAGTCACTAAAATCCAGTCGACAGTAGTTTCGCAGGGAACAAACGAAATTAACAACAAAAAAAATAATTCATAAAATATAATTATCTCGCTTGTTTCGTCTAAACAATTGTTTCGAATTAATTAATCAAGACAATATTTATTCGCCGTGTTCGCTTAGCAACAATTTACGAATTTGTTAACAAAAAAAAATCATTTAGTTCGCCGGGTTCGATTAACAACAATTGGCGAGCCTATTAACGAAGAAAATTACGCCGGTTTCGAGTAACAATAAAATTGCGAATTAAAAGAAAAACTTGTTTATTTAAGAATAATAAAAAAAATTAGTTTACTTCGCCGGTTTCGATCAACAGCAAAAAAAATAAATAACTAATCGATAGTTTATCTGGGATCGCTGTTACCCGTCGAGTGATTCGCGGGAACAAAGCTCGAGTTGCGACAAAATATTTCAGAAGTACACTCCAACTCAAACAATTATACACAATGTCATTAACTACTTATTATCATAGAATTTGGCACCGGGTACCTGGCTGACGTCACCGAAGCCGGAATTTAGCAACGCGATTGTTGAATTCCGGTACACAATTAATTTCGGACTCAATTCCGAAGTCGTGAGCAAATTTTTAATTAAAAAAAACTTTCAATAAGATTATCGATGATAATCTACGTTAATCGCGATTCGTGGTGAAGTCACCCAGGTAAATTAACAACTGCGACCGCACTTACCCCACTCAGTCGACCTCTCGGGATGAAGATCAAATACAGAAAAAAATTCGATGTCGGCGGTACTGATGCAGGTGATTCCTCGGCGATGGCCTTTCCCGGGAACGGCGGGATCGAACGTCACAAATGCAGTTGCTGTCCTTGACGCTGGTACAACAATCTCTTCAGTATTCACTGAACTTATCTTCGATAACAAAACGGCGAAACTGCTACGAGCAATTTTCCGTGTCGATTTTTCAAGTAAATATAGCACTACTTTTCCTCGACACAAAAAAACAACGAAACAAGAAACGGTTCAATTTCCTCTTTCTTTTTCTTCCAAAAAAAAACAGCGATAGCAAAAAGATATTGCCGATTTTAATTAATTAATTTTGATTTTTCTCTTGCACGTGGCATATAAGCGTTCGGTCAGAATTACTGTCCTGGCTTTTCCGTTTTCCTTTTTGCCAACACGTGGTCTTTCCTTCAGCACCGCTAATGAGCTGCGCGTCCAATCAGCCGTCGTACGATAAATAACTGTGATCGATGATTGGTCGATTTACCAATTTAGTTCGATATTCGGCGTTCAGGTGGAGCCTCGACGTGTCTCCCGCCGTTTCAACTTCCAGTCGTTCGTGGAGTCCGATTCCGTGCCTTGCTAGTCCCTCGCTGCTCCTCCCAGATGTCTCCTCGGTCGTTGATATCGACTGAAATGCGGGTTCGCCCGGTCGCTTTCCCCATTCATACTATATCACTCACTCTATATCCGATACATTAAATTTAGTTCGGACGCATCCATTCCTCATTACTACTAATTGGCGCGGTTCGGCTTAAATTTTTACCTCGAGCTTTGTTTTATGACCGGGACCACTTGGGGCGACACAGTCGCGTCGAATCTTAGCATTTCATCAGCTTGGCCAACACACAAGGCTAAATAATACCAAAAAAAAATTCTCTAATCGGATTCTAGGTGGGAAATTTCCCACGTCACAATATATATTGATGGTGATCGATGTATTAAGTAAGTATGCGTGGGCTGAGCCTCTAATAAATAAAACTAGTCTAAGTGTGACTCAAGCATTCCAAAAAATCTTAAGTAGAAGTAACAAAAGAATACCCCGCTTAGTGCAGACAGATAGTGGAAAGGAGTTTCTTGGAGAGACTTTTCAAGAGTTTTTGAGAAAAAAAGGAATATTTTTTAGAACAGCACGCAACCCTGACGTCAAAGCAGCTATTGTAGAACGTCTAAATAGAACGATAAAGGAGAGAATATGGCGTTATTTTACGTATTCCTGCACAAAAATGTATTTAGACATATTACAAAAAATTATTTACGCTTACAATCACACAACACATACTGGTATCAAAATGGCGCCGGTAAATGTTAACAATAATACAGCTCAAATAGCTTTTAATAACCTTAAAAAACGTTATGAAAATGAGAAGCGCTCTGCGCTCTTGAAAAACCGTAAGCTTAAATATGCTGTTGGTGACTTGGTACGTATCAGTAAAGCAAAGGCAGCGTTTACGAAAGGATATGAGAGTGGCTGGAGTAGCAAAGTTTTTCAAGTATCAAGTATATCTGAATATCGCCAACCACCGGTTTATATATTAACCGATCTTCAAAACGAACCAATCAACGGTATATTTTATGAAGAGGAATTATCTAAGGTTGAATAAATGTCTTTAGAAAGAGATAATTTTTACATAGTGCTACCTAGCAATAGCAGCATGAAATACTTCCCGGACAACACAACTACTCATTTTATAACGCGTTTGCCCTATCCTTTAGAACTTAATGGATGGTGGGATGTTGCTTTAGTGGAAATCCAGACGCCAATGACAATCTTACATATTCCTAAAGATTTCACGAAAGTTACATTAACCGTTGAATATATAGATACAGAAGATAATAATAAAATAATGATTCATTCCTTTATTCTAACAACATACCACATGGTCAATATCAAAATATAGGCTCTTTAGTGGATTCTCTCAACAAACTTAAATCAGTTTCAGAGCATATCAATTTTACTTGTAGTGCTGGCGGTTTCATAAAATTTTATACAACATGCAAGTGTGAAAATGCAAGACATACGCTGGCATTAAGTGATCGGCTCTGGCATATATTAAGCTTTGAAGAAAGTTCATTTTCTAAAGTTATAACAGACGGCCCTGATGACTGTTGCGGATCTAAACCAGCCTCTCTATCTCAAGCTATACCAGGAAAATTATTCGTTTATACAGATATTTGTGGAGGCTACATAACAGGAGATATTCAGGCCCCTCTACTACGTGTTGTGCCTCTTGATCACGATCAATACATTTACGGTTCAACTAAAATTAAAAGATTTTCGCCTGGCCAATATATACCTCTATTACGTAAAAGTATGGCTACTATCGAAATTGATATAAGAGACGAATATGGTAAACCCGTGCCATTCGAATACGGGACGTTGACAGTAACGTTACATTTCAAAAGAAGTTTTTAAGATTCTCTACGATGATAGACTTCGAGATGATACAATACGGTGACGGTACCCGTAGTTATTCTGGAATAAGCCATGTTTATGTAGGATCACCTTATCAAAGAGGGCATGGTATAGGTAGTTTTTTGGGCGGCTTATTCAGAAGAGTATTACCTTTTTTAAAAAGCGGTCTTAAGACCGTTGGTAAAGAAGCTTTAAGATCAGGTGTAAATATAGCTACAGATGTTTTGGATCACCAAATCCCCGTTGAAGAATCATTTAAAACGCGCGTGCGCGAGTCAGGTAAAAATTTAAAACGTAAAGCCCAGGAAAAAATTGATAGTCTTATGAACGGGTCTGGCTATATACCTACCCAGTTTGCCTTAACCAACGGTATGAGCAACACACAACCAAACTCAAGAAAACGGATTGTTAAAAAAAAAAAGGCGCATTGTCAAATCTAAAGTGAAAAATAAAAGTAAAGTTAATAAAAAAAAGACCGATATTAAAAAGAAAAACAATAACAATAAAAATAAAAAACTACGTACAGTGGCTGACATTTTTGATAAAAATTTCTAAAATGTCGTTTTTACATGTACATTCGTGTGAGTGTGCTAAAACTGAGTTAGAATTATTTACTCTACCGCCGACCCAAACAACAATTGAAAGTTCCCAATGGGTTCATTATAAACCAATTTCATCATTGACTGATAACTCGCCGATAGAATTTGTTGTTCAAGGCCAAGGGATGAATACATTGATTTAGCACATACGATGCTAAGGTTATGCGTGGGTATTACCCGAAGAAGCCCTGTGACAGCTAGCGCTCACCCTCCTAAAGTAGCACCTATAAACAATTTTATGCATTCAATATTCAGTCAAGTTGATGTGTTATTCAATCAAAAACCTGTATCAACACCTAATAATTTATATCCGTACCGGGCATACATAGAAACTTTATTGAACTACGGAGCAGATGCCAAAAAATCGCATTTAACTACTGTAGGGTGGTGCTGTGATACCCCTGGAAAAATGGATAGTTTAACCGACGAGAATTTAGGCTTGAAAAAACGTAAAGAATCATTAACGTGTGATAAAACAGCAGATTTTATTGGTCATCTACATTGTGACGTTTTCAATCAAGAAAGATTTTTAATCAACGGTGTAGAAATGCGATTACGATTAACATGTGCACGTGATACTTTTTGTCTAATGGATGACACAGTAAACGGTTGTGTATACAATATTAGTGACGCTAGTTTATTAGTGCGTCGTGCAAAAATTTCACCAGGAACACTTTTAGCACACGCCCGTATGTTAGCTAAAACTACTGCTAAATATCCACTGACCAGAGTTGAGGTTAAAGCTGTTTCAATGGCAGCTGGTGTACATGGCGAGACTATGGACAATATCCTTCATGGCCAAATACCTAGACGTTTAATCATCGGTTTTGTTGATAATAAAGCATTTAACGGCGATGCTTCGATGAATCCTTCCAATTTCCAAAATTTTGGGATTAATTATTTATCGCTGTATGTTGACGGTCGGCAAATACCGTCAAAACCACTCCAGCCTGATTTTGGAAACCGTATGAATTACATAGACGCTTATCACACGTTATTCTCAGGCACAGGTATTCATTTTTTGAACGAAGGGAACTCTATAGACAGATTTGATTACCCTAACGGCTATTGTTTATATGCTTTTGATTTAACGCCCGATTTATCAGCTAATAGTAACACTCATTGGAATTTAATCAAACATGGTACAGTTCGTATAGAGGTTAGATTTGATAAAGCACTGGCTACAACTACAAACTGTATAGTATATGCCGAATATGAAAGTGTTTTAGAAATAGATGCTTCGAGACAAGTAACTATAGATTTCGCCGGGTAAGCAAGTATTTAAAATTTAGTATACGCTTTGCTGTAGTACGGTGGAGACCGATATGTCTTCTGTTGTTATATATATCCAAGGCTTTATAAATAACGACCGTGAATTTTTACCTAAAGAAATAGGTGTAACCTCTCTAATTAACGGTGATACTGCACATTGGATTTTGGCTCCTGAATTCTCGTTTAACCTGCTATCCGAAGAAAGACAGCTCGAAAACAACGCCTTAACCCGAAAACATGGTCTTGAATGGTACGATGGGGAATCAATGGTAAAATACGTGCATACACAGTTACGCTTTTTTTGTCAAAATTCTATGAAAATTTATACAAGAGGGAGGGCACAAAAATCATACTTGGAATCTCTACTCTGCAGACCAGTTATAAATATTGAAGATTTGCAAGACAGTCCCTCAGTATCTACGCTGCATCAGCCACGGTTAACCTGTGCCTTACACAGTGTTTTGGAATCTCGAAGAAATCAGAGTCTTGGTTATAATCAGTGTGCTTTGTCTTGTGCTGACTTACTGAAACAGTGGTTAAGTAAGAAAGCAAATTCTGAAGCTGGTGAAAATAGCTACGAACCTTCACTCGTTTGTCCTTGGGGGTGTGAGGCTTGTAATGAACACGGTGCAGGTCTTAAAAGCTATTCAGTATATACCATACCACGCGATTGGAGTGTATCCTGCAGACAGGATCCCGAGAGTCTGGACTAAGCCTACAGCCTTCGTAGTAAACACAGATGGATGCCATAAGCCAGGACAGCACTGGGTCGCCATATACGTCGATAGAGATGGCTGTGGATGGTACTTCGATAGCTATGGACTCCCACCGTATATTCCGCAGCATCTTAAACGCCTCAAAAACAACTGTAAATGGTTCAAATATAACCACATTCAGTTGCAAAAAGAAGATTCTCAAGTGTGCGGTCAATACTGTATCATGTTTTTGCATTATATGTCTACTTATCTTCACTTGATAGATTTATATCTATCTTTGACGGAAGACTTGACAGAAATGATGAGATCGTCGAAGAATATTACAATACGTTTATGAAAATAAAGCCAAAAAAATATAACAATAATTTTGTAAGTTACATAATAGCTAATATTCAATCATGTTCTTAATTTTGTATTCACAATAATCGCTAATAATTAATTATGTACTCCTATTCTTTTTATGTGAAATTAAATATCAAAAATGCAAATTTTAGTTGTATCTTTATTTATTTTGATATAATTGCCTCTCCTTTGAAATCTTTCATTTAATTATTAGTTTATATAATAAATTAGTATGATATAATAGTAATATACATATTATGAAAAGGTAATTATACCTTTAAATATAAAAACTTGATAAGTATAAAGAGTTGTAATCAATCCCGTTGATAACCTTGGCAAAAAAGAATTTGTAAATTCAGCATTATTTCTATAACGGTTATAACTGTATGTATGTAACATCATCACGCTTATAAAAGCAACCACGTCAGTGACCTTGAGTAAAAAGAATTTGCAAGCTCAGCGACCTTGCAATAGTTTATATTACCGTTACTACTACTACTACTACTACTACTACTACTACTACTACTACTACTACTGCTAGCGCTGTGGACTCACACATACACACACACGTTACCCCCCACCTTAAAGGAGTGGGATGCGCCAAAGTTGCACCATACTGCTAACCTATTCCGATAATTAGCCCAAGAAAATTCCCAGAGCAAATGGTCCTTGCTCTAGGAACTGGGCAAAAATTTACGTATCGTGTAATTTACTCCTAAGCAATTATCAGCGATTCCTCATCGATACCGGGAGGGATGTATGCCTCATCAATGCATCCACTTTAAAACCCGAAGCAATTATCGACATCGGAAAAGCTAGGAGATTCCGAGGGCTCAGTGATAGTACCTTAGAGATACTAGGAGCAACTAAATTAAAAATCCTTAATATCGAAGTCGAATTCCAAGTTTGTCAAGAAGATTTACCATTCCCCGGAGTAGAAATCCTAGGAAACAACTTTTTCAAAAATCTCCTATGATAATCAAACCTTAGTTTTATTATCTCGTCCTTCAAAACCGACACCTTTTAGCTTTGAAACCAAACCTTCTTCAAGTTACACATTACCACCTCGTATGAAAGTAGCAATAGCAGTACTTGTCTAAGACTTCGAGAAGAACGAAGGATACCTCCCCCGAACGAACCTTCCGAACGGAGTACTTGGAGGAGAAGCTGTTGTCAAGGTAGATTACGGGTACGCCATGTGCATGATCATTAACCTCAATTCAAACCCGGTAGACATAGACATAGGGCCCCAGGCCCTCGAAAAGTTCGAGTTCGATAATCCTAGTTAGAGGGTGACGAATCCGACGCCCCTTCTATAGAAAATTCCAACCGAATAACTGACACGCAAGAACGTATTAAAACTCTACTCCAAAAAATATCGTTAGATCATCTCAATCGGGAAGAAAAAGAGCAAGTTCAGATTCTTATAAAGGACAATTACGACGTCTTTCATTTCCCTGGAGATAAGTTAGGTCGCTCGAAAAATTTTCCCTGCCGTATCGAAACTACCACCAACGAACTGGTGAGAATAAAACAATATCGATTTCCCCCAGAGCATCGGGAAGAAATCGCCACGCAGGTCGGAAATCTTGAAAAACAGGGAATAATAAGGAAATCTAACTCTCCGTATAATTCACCCTTGTGGATTGTACCAAAAAAATCTAACGACCCTTCTATAACAAAATGTAGAATGGTCATTGACTTTAGACAATTGAATAAAATAATTAGAGGAGACGCTTATCCTTTACCATTAAGGTGCGATTTCATGGTGACGCTAGACGCTGGCTTTTAGCGTCAATCTTGATCACGTGGTATAATTTCGACCAGAGTGCCACCTGGATTAATTCTAGCGATAAAGTTAAAAATAGTTGAGCTTTATCGCTGGGGACATTTACTTGACGCTCAAAAAAGTGAAATCGAAGTGGACCACAATCGATCTTAAGAAGAAGTTCAAAATATTTCAGAAAACTAATTGCGTCTTTTTTTTCATATTATTTAATTGAAATTTTTGATAAAACATAAAAAACATCGAGAGATAGATATGGAAGAGGTAATATCAATACTAAATCTGTTCTATGATAATTAAGTAAATCTTTTTTTGCTTTGTAGAAAATTAAATATTAATTCTAACCTATAAAAAATTTTAATTAAGAAATTGTATTGTTTAAATTAATTTTTTTGATTATATACAGGAATGGCGAGTTGTATTCACTTGTGGTTTGTGTGAAATGATTTGTGATGAATATATCGGTCACAAATGTTTAGAAAATTATAATGACGTGCATTTAGACGAAAACTACTATTTTTATCCACTACTAGGTAAGTTGTTTAATAATCATGTTAAAATCTTAAAAACATTATAATTTTCATGATTTTGCAGATGATAAAATGACAATAGTTCGTCGCGCTTTGTTACCTAATGGCAAGGAAGGCATTATTCAGGAGAAATTGATTACTCAAAATGATGAAAATACAAGTCCTAATAGAGGTGAAGTATATGTATAGTTGAATAAATGTTTAAACCTAGAATTTATAAGAAAGTTAATCCCTAATTAGTTGAAACATTTTTTAATGTTGTACTAATTTGACATATTTCTTGTAAATGCAAATACTTAATTTAGACGGTTTGTTAAAGTTAAAAATCTGAAAACATCGATGAGCCAAAAAAATACTGCTTCAA
This sequence comes from Cotesia chilonis, assembly GCA_018835575.1. NCBI lineage: Eukaryota > Metazoa > Arthropoda > Insecta > Hymenoptera > Braconidae > Cotesia > Cotesia chilonis. The sequence goes on from RJVT01000229.1 coordinate 20,929, forward strand.
CGGTTAAGCGTACTAATAAATTGAATGATGATGAAGTAGAGCTTTTGCTTTTGGAAGTACAATCCAGACAACCTTTATGGAATTTTGAACTGCCACTTGAGCAACGAAAAAAAGAAACGGTTGCAGCTCTATGGCAAGAAGTGTCTAAGGCATTAGAACGTAAAAAGAAGTAATCAATATAATTAATATTTAAGTTCAATGAATTGAAAAGCAGTATATGAAACTAAAAATTATTCCAATAGGACGGTTGAGTGCGGATAGTGCCAAAAAGAAGTTCAAAAGCTTGCGAGACACTCATCGTAGAATAATATCAGATGAACATCGGGCAAGTGGATCAGGAAGAGTTGAGCCTAAAGATAAATGGAAGTTCTACAAATCTTGTGAATTTTTGCGGGACACTAGCCTTATCCGACCGTAAGAAACAAATAATAACTATAGTAATTTCTGAACTGATTTTTTTGGAACATTTAATATTAATATTTATACTATGAGTTTTTAAAAGTTATAATTAATTTCGCGGTAGTTACACATTCTTCATTTGAGAATGTATTGAAAGGTAAAGTCTCTTGACCTATCCGTTGTTATTAATAATTGTACTGGAAGACTATTATGAATAAATTCCCATTTTTAGTATTTACTGTTATTATATAGTACTGTCCTTATTAGCGTTTTGATCTATTTGTTATATTTTAATTATAATTGTTTGAATTCAATGTAGAACGGGCAGCAACGTGATAGATGATAATAATGAGGACGAACATGAAAATTTTTCAAGTACATCTATCATCGAAAATGAAAATACAACGGAAAGCTCAGTGGGCACAGGTATTAATAAGCTTATTATTAAATAATTAGTACATATATGTGCTAAAATAAATTGTGATGACTTGGCAGGTATATCTTCGTCAAAAAGTTCACGTAAAAGAACTAGAGACGGTCACGAAACGGATACTTTGAATGCTTTGAGCCGAATCGCAGATAAAATATGCAATGAATCAGTTCCATCTGCATTACCTCCATCACCAACTATTGATGCTATTGATAATTTCATGGCAGGCATTGGGCATCAAATACGGATGTTACCTAGTGAAATACACTTTAACGTTATAATGGAAATTATGGAATTAGTTCGTCGTAAAGGAAGACAATACTCAGCATGATATAATCATTTATTTATTAAAACAGAATATAATTTTTATAACCGTTATGAAATAAAAAAAATTTATTATTATAATTTTGAGCTATTCATTTACATTAATTAAAACCAAATTCAAAACAATTACATTCCAAACGGTAACAAGGATATTTTACAATTTTTATGTAAGAATATATATATGTGATGTACGTTGAATGAAGTTAATATTTTTTAGCATAATATACATTTTAGTTTTTACAATTGATGTTAGATGAAACATTTAGTATTAAATTTCTTTCGAATTATAATTTTATTAAACACGATTATACTGCCAGGAAACAGCTCCTTCAGCATTCAAATAGTCACAGAACTCATCACGGATTATCACCGCGGATCGGCTGCTAAAATTGGTTCCTGAAATTGAAACATTTTCAAATGCTGAATTGTTTACTTCTTTGCTTAAGTTATCAGATTCCAATTCATTATTTATGTTGGACGAAATGTAGTTGCTATTCTTATCATTCTCACGAAGCCAATTATGCAGAATTATAATCGCTTGTACTATACTGATAGTACTCTCAACAGTAGCCTGAATCAGTTTTTTTAATATTCTCCATCGATTTACTAATATCCCAAAACTATTTTCAATAGTTCTTCGTGCGCGACTCAGACGATAATTGAAAATGTTGCGTTCTTGATTAAGGCCACCTCTACCAGGATAAGGTCGAAGCAAGTAGTTACTCAATTGAAAAGCTTCATCACCTACAAGCACATAGGGTAAAGGCATTCCATCTACGGTCAACTGTTCAGGATTTGGCACATTCATTTTCATCTGTTAAAATTTTTGTCCGATCTGAGAATCTCGAAATATGCCACCATCACTTCGTCGACCATAAGCACCAATATCCACAAATGTAAAGGAATAATTAGCATCACAAATCGCCATTAAAACAATGCTATGATGATTTTTGTAATTATAATATGATGAACCAGCATTGTCAGGGCACTGTAATAGAAAGTTTGATGGCATTTTTTGATCTTAATAAACTTGAACTCAATTTTCAAATTTAGCATTGAATTAAATTAAATTAAATTGTATACCTGTATTTGAATATGTTTTCCATCTACTGCTCCTATACAATGTGGAAATTGCCATTGCTCATCAAACTCTTTTGAAATTTTTAACCAGTCTGTCGTTTCTAAAGGGTAGGGTAAAACTTCTTTACAAAGACAATTCCAAATAACTTGGCATGTCTCAGTTATTATATTGGTTGTTGTTGAGAAACCAACAAGATATTGGTATGATATTGAAGTTAAACAATCGCCAGTTGCTAAATATCTGATTAAAAATAGTTTCATTAGTTCATTCGTTGTAATTTTTAATAAATAATTTTTATTAGCACAATTTTACCTTAAAGTCATTGCGAGTCGTGCTGTTGCTGAGATGCTTTCTCTTATAACATTTTGTTTTGATATAAACGGACCAACCAAGCATAATAATTTTTCAAATTCAATTACAGACATTCGGAAATAATTTTCGAACTTATCAGGGAATGAATAAATCGTGGGATATATTGCTTCAAAAAATCCGTGTTCATGTCGCAATTTGAACACTGGATGAACCAAAAAACGTTTCTTAGCATACTTTTTTTTTTTTTTAATTGTAAATATATTTCATTATAAACTAAAGCTAGTAAAATTCGTTTTCGTCTTATTTTTTCAATTTTTGCTTGTCGAATTATTTTTCGGCATCGACGAATCCATACTTGGTATTTGTAAGTCGCAGACATTATAACTCTTATTATATATGTTTTTCACAATTATTGTTACACAATTGTTCACAAATACTTTATAAATAAATATAAATATTTTTATAAAAGTAATATAGATGTATGTTGTTGTTGCTCCAAAAAGGTTAAGGTTTAATATATATCGATAAGTTGACTTTCGATTTTTATTACTTGTTTGACGCTAATTTCTTTCCTCGGTATCGCTTGACGCTACAGTTTGACGCTCAGACTTGACGCTATAACTCATCCAGGTGGCACTATGGTCGAAATTATACCATGTGATCAAAATTGACGCTAAAAGCCAGCGTCAAGCGTCACCATGAAATCGCACCTTTAATTATCGACATCTTAGACCAGCTAGGTGACGCAAATTTCTTCAGCGTCTTCGATCTCGCCATGGGCTTTCACCAAATCCCAATGCACCCTGCAGACGCACCAAAAACAGCATTTTCTACCCCAGATGGCCATTTAGATTATTGTTGTATGCCATTTGGCTTAGAATGCGCTCCATCTATCTTCTAACGGATGATGGATTCCACCTTGAGCGGGCTAAAAGGGACGGAATTATTTATTTAATCCGAAAAATGTAAATTTCTTTGTCCAGAAGTAGATTATTTAGGTCACGTAACTACAAAAGAAGGCATAAGACCAGACCCGAAAAAGGTTTCATGACTAAAAAATGCCTCACGACTTAGAAATCATACGGAAGCTAGAAAATTCATGAGACTTGCGAATTATTACAGACGATTTATATAAAATTTCGCAGAAAGGGCTAAACCCATAACGGACCTCACGCGAAAAACTAAACCCTTTATTCGGACCGAGGAAGCACAAAGGGCATTTAATGATATCAAAGATGCTCTCTGTGAAGACTCTTTCCTAAAATATCCCGACTTTAATAAACCCTTTACCCTAGCAGTCAGCGCGTCAGACTCAGGAATATCTGAAATTCTCAGTCAAGCAACGACAGAGGGGGACGATCCGGAAGGAGACGGAGAAAAGATAGTCTCATGCGTCTCAAGAGTGTTTCATGACACAGAAACCCGATACACAGACATTGAAAAACAATGCCTCGCGGTAGTCTACGCAATTCAACAATTTAAACCGTATCTACAGATATATTTCACTTTAATTACCAGCAGCCCTTGTGTCACCTGGCTAAGGGACAGCGCGACTGTCACCGAAAGACAAGCAAAATAGCGGTCTAAGTAGATAGATATAAATTTAATGTCGTAGTCCGCCATAAATTTACCGAACAATATGCTGAAGAACTCTCATACAACCGAGAAGGTCGTCCCGAGCCCTTAGAAAAATCATTAGATAATAATACCGAAAATAACTCTCCAGCGTTACCACTCACGGCTGTAACGAAAACAAAAAAAATCTAATAAAACGCTCTCAGACAAAGAAGCGATTCAATTGGTCTAACGCCCTGGTCACCCTCTTGGATCTTAGAATAGACCAAGAATTAGCAGTGCCCCCGAAGTCAGAGAAACAATCGCCTTTCGTCGTAGAAAAAGGGAAATCGGAAAAACGCGACTCCCGACTAAAATAAATTATCTCGAAAATAGCAACCTCGACATAACTTCTGAAGATCCCAAGTCGCCGAAAATCGGAAATGAAGAACAGGGGGACGACGAAGTTTTCCCGCCAACCTCAACTCCCGGACCCTCAATGAGTAATCAATCACCAGACATGGGTCAAGAGGGGGACGACGAAGCTGAAAAAGACGATAACACCGAAAGAAATAAAGAAACGATTATTCCACAAAAACGACGACGAAAAACTCAAGAACCAGTCAAAATGTTTGATGAACTCATTAAAAGACGACCCCCACCGGAAAATTCTTACAGGGAAAAAGCTCTAGAAAAAATGCGTCTAGAAGAAGCAATATTCAATTACACTCCTCAAGAATTGGCCAAAATGAAAAGAACTAGTTCCGAAACTGCGGAAACCATCCGCCAATCATTAAGTAAAATGCCTCCACTCTGGCGAAGTAAGGAAGATTCCTTAGATAACGACACAGCACCTGAAATTAACTTTGACGAATTTCTTAGAGATAAAAGCGACAACCCTGAGAAAGGATCAAGCAGTGACATCAGTCCAGAAGAGACAGGAAGAAGCGAAGATCTCAGCGAAACGGAATATCCTGTCGTCATAGAACCAGAGCCTTCGACCTCAACCGAAATTATTAATACAAGAAACGTCGAAAATGTCCCACATAAATAACACGGGTCAACATGAAATTTGACTTTGATTGCAAAGCATTAAATTTCGGTAGTTTAGGTCGTAATAAGACGGAAAAAAATATATGGCATGAAAAACTTTGCTTTTGTGCTTAGAAGACTGATTGAACGAAATTTTAAAAAATCTCGGATTTTAATTTTTGATTGAAAATAAAACTATTGAAATAAAAAATGTTTATTATTTTTATTAAGTTTTACTATCAAATTAGCTTACAGAAAAGTGGAAAATAACTTAAAAGTGCACACTTTTACTTTTTCTTTTATGTTCATAGCTACTTTCTCTCAATAAACCCCAAATATAGTCGCCCATCATGTTTTTCATTGTATTGGCCTTGATAGCGTTGTTCAAAATTCATGATGTCCTGATGTCCTTTTCTCACCTCGATACCAACCTAAAAATATAAAAATAAAAATTAATATGTCTATTATTTTGGATTCATCGCTTAATTAAATAAAAATTGCTTACCTTCCAAACACCTTTTACAATAACTACAAGCAACATGTGGAGCCCATGGCTTATCTTGATTCCGTACAGGACAGTCAAAATATGCTTCATAGGCTTCACAGAGAACGTGAGATGTCTTTAGTTCATATTTCACGTCTCAAACTTTAATAAATTGACCACATATAAAACAAAATGCATCAGCATCGTATTTGCACTTTCGTGACGACATTTTAAGTTATTCTGGGCTTGTAAATAACACCTTGTAACAATACTTTTCCCCAAATTTTAACAAATTTTACCGAAGGCGGGAATACCGGCTGGGTAGGGTATTTTACGCTCGCCCTTCTTAATAAATAGTAATAAAATCCACCCGAAACTCCTCAGGCTGGGTTAGTGCACGAAAGGACGCCAGGTAATTTTTATTGAAAAATTACCAAAATGATAAGAATGCCAAGGGCCTCGCCGGACGATCAATTAACGACTCGGAATAACGTGAATGAAAAATGGATTACGGAGTAATTAAAGCTAATATTAAAATAGAGTGAAATTAGAGGTAGTGAATAGTAGACCGCAAAATAATGTTTTATATCAGTTAATTAAAGTAGGAAAGATAAGTCGCAGGAGAATACAAGGAATTGAGAGTTAGCAGAAAGGAAGCAATTCGACAAGTTACCAAATTAACTAATTAAATAAATTTTCATATGTAGATTTATTTTAACTACGGCCTCAGAGGTTAAAATTGTTGAGATCCTCGCAGGCCGACTTATTTCTATTTTGTGTACAAATAACTTCTTTTTAAATATCTGGATCAATAATTAATTTTGTTGATCTCGAATGTGTTGCATTCGCATTCGAGTGTAATTATAATCGCAAAATAATTTCTATAGATAATGCAAAATAATATTTACGGATAATGCAAAATAATATTTATGAGCAACGCCAATTGTAAGCTGATTCACAAGGTTCGACATTCAACGTCGGTGATCACGCTGCTTTCAAAAATTAACAATATTTATAACGTAAACGGCGTTGATCGCAACTTGCGTCAATTGATTATATTCTCTTTTTTGTTTTTTTTGTAAATTCAGTCGCCAAGCATAAACAATAATAATGATAAACAATATTTACTAATATAACTTATAAAGTAATACCCAAATTAATAACTCTGATATCGATTAATATTTAACTGCATCAATAGTTATTCGCTCTTGAAATATCATGAACACAATAATAATAATAAATCGAGTAGAAAGATAATTATGAGAATATCGCAGGATCAAATTTATATCTTAATAACTACGCAATAAAATTTTGACATGAGCCACAGGGCGCGATCAGGTGATCAACCGTCGCGAATTTCCCCCGAGAGACTTATATTTAATTTCTCTAATGAATTAACCCACGTTTGATCATAAATAAGTTTGATTTTATTATCAACAGTTTAATGTAATTAATTTATTATACGCTAGCCACGCGGCCAAGATGGCGGTCACGTGGGAAACCGGCTCCCGCCCAAGAGAATCTCAACAATCACCACGGTGGAATAATATCGAGGACTTACCAGAATATGTCAAGTCACCAGGCCAAAATACTCTCGGTGGAATAAATGAGAAACTGATAAGTAGTTGCTTTGCCAATTAAGCAATAATTATAAATAATATTACAATGTAATGGCTTGGGCACACTGATGCACTCTCTCCCATTTCACACCTGTGACTTCTTTTCTATTCCACCGGCTGCATGCAACTAGTTGCAGCTACTGACCTGCCCTCTTGAGGGACTTCCCGTCACCTCGGCTCATGCCAGTATTATTTTTGGAAAGTCCAATTCCACCGCGTGATAAATAATTTTCTCCCAGGACATGAATCAAGCCGGCACCCGCGTAAAATGTCAATTTAATAACAATCATACCCATTATTTAAATAATCATTTAACAAATAAACCAAACGTGAGTTTCAGGCATGAATTTGAGCCGAGCTTCAGGCTCGTGTGCTCCAAATTGGGGGCCTCGGGCGTCCTCAGGCCCGTCGGCCGTTCACCCGAGCCCCGTAACTTTTATAGATTAATTTAAGTAAATAAACTAATTATTTAAACTGAATGATTAAATTTGTCTCTTAATACTTCTTAGTCGCCGGCGATCACCTTGATCGCGTTTTGGGCTGAAATAAAGTACAAATAAATAATACAAACTTAAAACTAAATCTTATTTTATAATAAATTTTAATTTATTCGCCCAGGAGGTGCCGCCATCTGGCGGAGTCTCCGACACCAGCGTGCTCAAGCCCGGCGGGAAATGCCACAGCGTGTAATCACTGTGACAACCTGATGGTTGTTTATCACTCGGGTGCCATCTAGCGGCACAGTGTAAACGTTAATACCCCACTCTCACCGCGCGGTCTTTTTAAAAATATTAAAATCAATTAAAATTTATGAAAAAATTGAAAAATGAGTATTATTATTATAACTATCACAAAAGCAAACTTTATACCGAAAAAAGATATTTTCTTTTCGTTTTTGTGCATAACTAACTGGAAAATAATAGTATAAACTTTAGGACAAAGAACGAAAATTTTTTTTGTAGAGTCGTGTAATTGAAACAACGGAATTAAAACCTCCGTTGCGTGTTCTTTAAATCGTAAGTCCAAACCTCCACCGTTTACGTTACCGCTCTAAAAACGCCCTTGGACATAACATGGCAATAAATTTTTCAACTCGAAGAGCTCAGAAACATTGCAAAAGCGACAAAATTGCAAGCGCGTAATAACTGAACTTAGCGGGAAGTTGCAGGGATGGTCTTTCGGGTCAACTGTTTTCCAAATTTTTTCATATTATACTTATTCTCGGTGATCAAATTTCTCAATGTTACTGTAAATGTCACTTCAATATTTATTTTCAGTTCTTAAGTTAATTGAATCGATTGCTTATATTGATCATTTGACTTTTATTTCTCTTGAACCAATTTTATTCAAAATCTCAAAGAGTAGCTAAATCAAATCCGAAATGATGCCCAGTTAGTCCATTGAAAAGTTACATTTGGGGTTGCATTTTTTAGAGGACGCAATTTTATTTTTTTGATGTGTAAGGGGGGTCAGTGTAAAGCTAAAACCAAGATTGTGGGGTTGCCACCCTCGTCCCACGGCCGCCATCTTGAAAATAGGGGATGAAATGATTTTTACGATATATCTTTTAAACTATTTATTTGATAAAAAAAAATTTTTTACATTTTTTGTTGCAAATTAAATTTTCTACAACTTTGGTCTTGTAACTTTTTGTCGTAGAACTATGAATAAAAAAGTAATAAGCGAAAATATTCAGAAATTCGAGAAAAAAATTTCTATTATTCGAAATAACTTTTTTTTTTATCATTTTTCGAAAAAATTCAATCTGATCATTTTTGTAGATAGTTTCTTGAGGAATAACTTTTGTGCGAAACATTTTTTCATTTTGGCAATAGCTAAGGTTTAACAGCGCTCCGAAGTGAGTAATATTTTTCAGTACACTTAACTATACCTATATTATACAATGTTTTTCAATGATTCGTACCGGTCAAGAATTTTTCGGAAAATGGAAACATTAAAATTTGGGCAACTCTAAGTAAAGAAATCACTAAGTAAAAAATTTGTATAAATAATATATTGGAAATAATAAAAAAAATTATTTGTAAAAAAAAAAAGATGTTTTAAAATTTCGACAATAAAAGAGGTAGTAATGTAAAAATTCAGTTACCAAAAAAGATGGAATTATTTTAAAAAAGATAAGCATAAAATTAGAAAATTTAAAAACAAGATATCCGTGAAATTAGACAAACTATAAAACAAACACGTAAAATGACAGAGATTTAAAAAAATGGAAAATAATACATTTAGACAAGTCAATAAATAGACAATTAAAAAAATTTAGAAATTTAGAAAAATAGTCTGTTCTAATTATTTATAAACTTAATAAAATGGACATCTCTAAACATAGACAAGTAAATTTAGATATCTTTACTTCCGGACATCTCTAAATATTTACAAATATAAATTCTTACAATTTATAACAATGATGATTAAAAACGTAGTAATCATACGAAATAAGCGCTAAGAAATTTAAAATACAAAAGATAACTAAAAATTAATTAATTTTCTTGTAACTGCTGCTCCCGGGAGTTTACAGTTATTTTTTGAACGATTATCTTTTAATTATAAAAGCACACCAAGATTTTGCTTTTGATCGTGGTAAAAAATATTTGTGAAGACCAGGAACTACCAACAGCTTCTGTGACCGCTGTTCCAGGAAGTTGTAAAGTTATTTTTGACCAATTGTCCTGTAAAATATATACCTAGATTAAAAGCAAAATTTCTGTGGGTTTTTAAAATAAAAGGACAATCGATCGCAAATAACTGTACAACTTCCTGGCGCAGCGGTCATAGAAAAATCAATTAATTTTTAGTTATCTTTTGTATTTTAAATTTCTTAACGCTTATTTTGTATGATTACTACATTTTTAATCGTCCTTGTTCTAAGTTGCAAGAATTTATATTTGTAAATATTTAGAGATGTCTAAAATCAATGATATCTAATTTTACTGGTTTATGTTTAGAATTGTCTTTAGTGATTTCTTAACTTAAAGTTTCCCAAATTTTAATGTTTCCATTTTCCGTAAGATTCTTGACCTTTACAAATCATTGAAAAGCATTGTACGTGTGTACCAATAATGTGTCATCAGTTATTGTTTTTTAACTTCCCGCTAAGAATATCGAAGATTTTCAAAAATCGGGAAGTTATTGGTTTTACCTCGCTTTGATAATATCGAGTTTTCATCAGATCTCGACGTTTTGAGGTCATAGGAAGCTTCCCTGATTACTCCTGCGATGTTGTCACTATGTCTGTATGTATGTGTGCGTGTGCGTATGTATGTAAGTATGTGACCCGCTTATAACTTTTGAACGACTGAACCGATTGGAACGAACTAAACGGCGTTCTAAAGAGTTCTCCCAAACTTAGATTTCCTGAGAATTTGAACCGATTCGGACCGATAAATTTCAAGAAATCTTGAAAAATCTAAAAAAAAATAAGAAAAACATCATTTTTGAAAGTGGTTTTTTTTTTAATATCTTTTAAATGGCTTTATCGATGAACTTCAAAAACTAATCCACCCTTAAGTTTGAAAAACCACGCTGATCGTCGCCAATCTGGTCAAAATCGGTTCATTCGTTCGAGAGATATCGTGAACGAAAGAATATCGAAAAAAGTGTTTTTTTGACATAACTATGTCATGTCATCTTGGATCGTTTTTGATGATAAAAAATAATTTTAGAGCTTAAAAAATTGCGTCGATCGCCGCCAAAAACGGGGAAATCGGTCGATTGGTTCGAGAGATATCCTCGATAAAATATTTGGAAACAAGTGTTTTTTTAACATAACTCCGACATTCTTTGGAATAACTTTTAAACGGCTGCACTGATCGATTTCACAAACTAATCAGCTATGAGCACGAAAAAATTACGTCGATTGCCGTCAAGCCGGTCAAAATTAGTTAATTCGTTCAAGAAATATCGTGAACAAAAAAAAAAACCAAAAAGTGTTTTTTTGGAATTACTCCAAATTTCCTAGTTTTATCAATTCAAACTTGAAGATTCATCATAAAACTAAAAAAATGGCGTCAAATTCTGCCAACCGCGTGAAAATCGGTTGATTTATTGAAAAGTTAGTGCGGTTTGAAAATTTAAAGAATATTATTCTATGATACTTCTATCAGACTTTTAAGCTCGAAGAGCTCAAAGTAACACACAAATTGTATTTTTAAGCTCGAAGAGCTCAAAAACATCATAAGTACAGTTTTATGCACCTAGGCATGGAATTAGCGGGAAGTTGCACGGATGGCATTCAGGGTCTATCGTATTCCTAATTTTTTTTTTTTTATTTTGTCATTATAATTTTTTTAATTATGAATTTAATAATATTGCAAAATTTATAATTAAAAAAATTATAATAACAAAATAAAAAAAAAAAAAAAAGAACAATAACTGATGACACATTATTAGTACACACGTATAATACAGGTACAGTTAAGAGTACTGAAAAATAGTACTTACTACGGAGCGCTGTAAAATCTGTAACGTTACATTTTGATGTAGCGTTCCAGTAGTTGTATACTTGGGTAATGTTGCGAGTTTAGGTTGTGTGAGTACGATAATGTATAGTGTTGAGGACTATCGTAAGTGTGTGTGTAAGTTAGTGTCTCGAGGATGTCGAGCTGCACTGCGGAAAAGTGACCAATGTAATGTGTCTCTCGGTCAGTTACCGACGACTGAACTTAGGTTCAGCCTCTTGGAGCGAGGTAATTACTGTAGAGGAGTGACCGGAATGTCGTCGCTCCGGAATACGGGAGTTTTGGCAGTCTCATGCGGTAGGTTGCGGTGACAGGCCTCAATTGCTGAATGCTCGAGGGTAGTCGCGAGTTCTGTCTGAGCTCCCAGGGGAGCAGGATCACTGGTAGGTCTGAGACTCTAGTTGTGTGAGTGTAGTAGTGAATGTGGGGGATATGTGTGTCTGAAAGTAGCGTGCAGGTGAGTTGAGCGCATGAAGCAGGTGGTATAAATGTAGTAGGGGTACGGTGAGAGGCAGTCTAGCTTGAGTCGTGGATGAGTCAGGATTGTTTTGTAGAGCAGTTCTGCTTGAGTAGGAAAAAAGTAAGGATCGTGTGTGTAGAAATCTGGCTTGGGACCGGATTATTCATTAAGGGAGTCTTATGGAAGTCCTCATGGAGGACGGACGTACCGTCGCTGCTAGGCAACGTTAAATGAGTATCGAAAAGAAGTCGATGGCGAGCTCTCGTTGAGTAAGCATCACGTTGAGAGTCAAGTGACTCTCTCGTACCGAAGCTGGCGTGCCTCACGCATGCTGTTACCGTAGACCTATGGCCGAGGCCATGGTCTTTGTTTCGTGTCGTCTAGGACTGCTTCTGCGATATTTTATATATCGATTTAATTTATTTACCGATTATTAAAATTGAAGATTAGTTTGGGAGTATCGATTTGTGTACTAGTTATCGTTTAGTCCCGTTTTGTGTGGAAATTATTTCCTCTGAGAGACCGAATCACGACCCTCTCTCCATAACCAGCATAACTGAGCAACACCGAGGTATTCCGTTACCGTCAAGGCCTATCTTGGTTTTCTAGGAACATAAAATTTAAGTTTATCGTATCCCGGTTGCCGATACCGGTGAAACAAAAGTCGGCTGGCGCCTGTCGGGGTTCCTGGAGGATCGAGAGATGGCTGAGATGGACGAAGTGTAACGTAGAATATTATAGTTTGCTTTGAGATCTACCGTTGGGAAAAATCTACGTTACAAACCTTAGCTGTTGCCTTAATAGAAAAATGTTGCTCATAAAAGTTGTTCCTTAAGAAACGATCTACAAAAATGGTCCGATATAATTTTTTCGAAAAATGTTAAAAAAAAAGTTATTTCGAAAAATAGAAATTTTTTATCGAATTTTTGAATATTTTCACTTATAACTTTTTTATTTATAGTTCTACAACAAAAAGTTACTGGATCAAAGTTGTAGAGAATTTAATTTGCAACAAAAAATCTCTACAAACTTTTTTTGTCAAATGAATAGTTCAAAAGATATATCGTAAAAACCATTTCAACCCCTATTTTCAAGATGGCGGCCGTGGGACAAGGGCGGCGACCCCAGAAACTTGGTTTTAGCTTTACATTGACCCCCCTTACACATCAAAAAAAATAAAATTGCGTCCTCTAAAAAATGCAAGGTTAGGCCTAAAAAATGTAACATTTCAATGGGCTAAGTTTAGAATTAATTCTCTGCCAAAGCTGTGAGATTGGTTTTGAGTTTATTAATAGATTTGAAATCGTTTTTATGCTGATCTATTATATTTAAGGATTCTTTAAGTGTTTAGTATGTAGCATTCATCACATTTACACAATATTTCATAGATCAAATTAGACTTATCTAATGTATCAAATTTATTTTTTAATTTCGTCTACATTTTTTTGACTCAAGCTTAATTACAATACAGAAGTCTTAGATTTGTTTTATGAAAATATTAATTTAGTTCATTCAATAATGGGTTTATGAAAGAAAACCTAATAAATTTCTTCATCTCATGTCTGTTTTTATTTATCTGATTTATATTCTTATCAAAATGATAATTACAAACTTCAACAATTCCAATCTTCTGTTTCATATCATAGTAAGAATACAAAACTATTTTTCTGAGCATGAATAGGCTTGATCATGTCCAAACATGCCCGGGCGTTTACCATGCCTGATCATAGCTGATTATTTTTTCACGGCGCCATCAATTTTTCAACTGAAATAACTAGTAAATACTGTAAAACTCTATTTTCAAGCTTCAAGTCATTGATTATCCGAAACGTTAATGTTTCTACGGCATTTAAACTTGAAAATAGCGGGTTGATCTAGAAATTACCTACTGGGTAAATTGTCAAATTTTTACTTTTACAATAATTATCCTTTGACTTACCTTTCCTAGGTACATGAAATGATTGACGAGATTGAGTACATTAAACGTTTTGCCAGAATAACTCTCTCCAGCGATAATAATATGCTGTGGTTCTTCATTATGGAGTACATCTTGATACGCTTTGTCGGCTATAGAAAATATGTGTGGTTCGTTATCTGATCTTGATTTGAAGTTGTATTTTTCGTGAAACTGTAAAACCAATTTGTAGGTTAGTTTTTACAAGACAGGTCTTGAAAAAAAAAAAAATTAGAAAATCGGTTGACCGTAAAGGACATCCCTGCAACTTCCTGCTAATTTCATACTTAAGTGCTCAAAATTGCACTTACCACGTTTTTGAGCTCTTCGAGCTCAAAAATATTATTGTCGTGTCATTTTGAGCTCTCCAAGCTAAAAAATTTGGTATTAGTTAAAAGAAACGCTATTTCTTAAATTTTCAAACCACAATAACTTTTGAATGAATAAACCGATTTTCACGCGGTTGGTGGAATTCGACGCAATTTTTCAGACTCTATGAAGAAACTTTAACTGTTAATCGATCAAAGTAGAAATTTCGATGTAGTTTGAAAAAAACTTTTTTTCGGTTTTTCCTTTTCGACCAAAAAAACCACATTTGAAAAATTGTTTTTTCATTAATCTGTTGAGATTTCTCAAAATCTACTGGTCCGAATAGTTCCCAATTGTATTCAAAATCTTAGTTTAGTCAAGCCTTTGTGAATGGCACCAACCGCGATAGAATCGATCGAGTCGTTCAAAAGTTATGCAAGGGTCACACACATACATACATGTGGTGACTACCACAAGTTTTTGGCGGTGATCGATCTTCCATCGAACCCACCTTTCGACGATTGTCATTCGCCCTTGAGTACAGCGTACTGCTTGATTATGCATCGAGCCGTTCATATAGAAGCCGGGTTGGCTCATTGGTGACTGGTAGACTAGTGGCACCGCACACGGCTACTTCCAACATGAGCACGCGTGCACACGTGGACATGTGTCCGTGTGCGGGATAAATACAGATTTCTACTTTATCTCGGAACGGTAATCAAAGCTACGTATACTTTTCATTTTTGT
Source organism: Cotesia chilonis (assembly GCA_018835575.1). Lineage (NCBI taxonomy): Eukaryota > Metazoa > Arthropoda > Insecta > Hymenoptera > Braconidae > Cotesia > Cotesia chilonis. The sequence continues at coordinate 36,109 of RJVT01000229.1, forward strand.
CTTTTAACTGCCAAATTCTATGAGCAGCGTTACTTTGTGTATTAAGGTTAGGCGTAGCTGAAGTTTTGTTTATGGTGAAAGAATTATTTAGTGTATCAATAAAATTTTCAAAATTTTTATTGAACTGTGAAAGTTTTCTGTCGAATAATTTACATTATTTTGTAATTTGTGAGTAAAAAAATTTCCAACACATATATTTGATTAAGTGCCGTAGTTGTTAAGAAGTTGAATAATCAATTTATTAATTTTTTTCATTAGGATTATTATTGGTTGTCACGGGGCTCCTTCATTACCCGTTGAAGGTCCTCACCCTAGCCGCGGTTAGTTATCGACGGATCACAGAGCGCTGTGGTCTAGGATGCTCGCGCAGTAAAAAATAAAATTTACAAAAGTTCCGGGGCTTAGAGAATAAGTGTTCCGCGGGTGGGGATAATCCCACACGAGGGATGAGTGAAGTTGCCGAACGGAAAAACGACATTGTGAAGCCGGAGCCCGAGCAACCAACACAAGATTTTGGAAATACCAGGTAAATATTAATATTCCTCTGAGATTCCTGTGGAATCTTCAGAGCGATTATTTTAACTTATAAAATTGATAATTACTGCTAGGCATTTAGCCAGCCTAATTATCCAATAAAACTGTTCTATCTATCCTGAATTTCCAGATAAAATATTGCTAAATATCCCGAGCTGCGACGCAGTGAACCCGAGTACCGAGATCACCGTGATTTTGGCTGACAAGGTTACCTCTATTAGAAGTCAACGAGAACAACAAAGAGAGCCAAACTCAAGAGAAGAAATCGTCAAAAGTTCTCAGGTACAAAATAAAGTTTAACCTCGGAAATTATTGCGTCGTCCCCGGAAACTCTAGGCACAGGCCAGGTTCCGTCTTCCAATCACCCTACTTGATTAATTAATTAATTATTCGAATTTAATTAAATTATGTAAATTATAAATCGAGGTTAAAATTAGTTAAATCAAAATTTGAACAAATAGAAAATTCAATAAGTTGGAAGAATTTCAAAATTAAAAATAAAAGAGGTTAAATTTAGAATTAATATTATTATAAAATTGGTCAAATAAATTTAGATTAAAATTTACAAATCAGAAATTTTGAGTTAACTGCGTCATTTATATAAGAGATATTCTATCGATTAAATTATTACAAATTAGAAATTAAAATAAAACTAAAGGAAACTAAAATTAGAAAATTGTCCAAGTTAAATTAAAATTGACCAATAAAATCAACAAGTAAAAATGAATTAAAATTTAAATTAAAATGGAAAATTAAAATTAATAATTAAAATTTACTTTTGGAAAATTATCAAAAATTATAAAAAAAATTATCATAGACACAAATTCCTTAAATTAGAATATTAAAATTGTTAAATAGTAAATTAATTTATAAAACAAAATTACAATAGAAAATTATCGAAAAAGAAAATTTGTTCAATAAACTTCGATAAATAAATTTGTCAAATTCCAGTACGATGATTTCAAAAATAATCAACATAAAATTTAGCCTTGGGAAATTTTTACCAAGTTGACGACTAAGTCTCAAATTATTACTGGAATTCAAAATAGACTAAGCCGATTATTCAGGCAGTCTGAATTCGAGTGAATTTTAATTAATCTAAAATTTTGGTTGAATAAACGCTACTGTGATATTATAATTAAGCAACCAGATTTAATTAACTTATTTATCGAAGTCAAGTTAGGGACCGGGAATTTGATTCCCAGGAAGTTATGTTGTAAAAGTATCTTGGATTTTAAAATAATTGTAAATTAGAGTCAAGTGTGTATTAGATAAATTGTTTTATTGAGAATGTGTGTGTGTGTGTGTGTGTGAAAATATTTACAGTATATACTCCTCGTTCACGGGCTGTCGAGGAGGTTAGAATTAGCAGGTTGTCGACTAGTGTCATGGTATCCTCCTCTGTCCTAGTCGACTTCAGGTTCCTTAGTCCCGTAGTGAGGGTCCTGTGGACAGCGAAAGGGCTAAGGACGGTATGAACCTTGGGCAGGGGTCCGGGCGACCACCCAGGGCATATCTAGAGTCTTAGAGCGTGAGGGTCCTGTGGACAGCGCGACTTAGTTAGAAACTGCGGTATAGATGCTCCATATGAGGGTACTGTCAGGAATAAGAACTATGATAGAAACTACGATATAGACGCTCCATATGAGGGTATCGTAGGAATAAGAAACTTTTATAGAAACTGCGATATAGACGCTCCATATGAGGGTACTGTCAGGAATAAGAAACTATGATAGAAACTGCGATATAGACGCTCCATATGAGGGTATCGCAGGAATAGGCACTATGATAGAAACTACGATATAGACGCTCCATAAGAGGGTATCGTAGAAATAAGCAACTTTTATAAGTATGAGTGTGTGTGTGTGAGCATTAAATTGAGATTAAATCATTGTCAGTTTGTCAAAAATAAATTGATAATTACGTCTATTTCAATTGTTTTTATTTATGTCAAGTTTTATAATTTCTCTCGACCCTGTGATATCTCTCTTGCTTGGACCGGTTCTGGAAACCGTGATAAAAATTCCAGTGGCGCCCTTAATTATAAATTCTAAATAAAGAGGTGACCAAGGGACGGTTCAAACCCGTTACATGGTATTTTATACAAGCGACTATCCCGAAGCTCAATTAACGATGTTGGAAAATTTAGTAAAACAATACTTTTCAGAAAACTTTACAATAGTGCAAATACGCGAATTGTTGTTATCAAACCATGGAATTTATAAGTCGACTAGCACTATAAAGCGGATATTAGCTTCGTTGGGTCTCAAAAAAAAGAATTTTAAAGAGTCAAAGACTCTTTTAAAGAGTCTAAGAGATCTGAAAGACATAGTTTATGCTGTTATTGAAGAGGTTCATTTGTGCGGCTACAATTTGGGTTACAGAAGCTTATGGAGTAAATTAAAAATGCCATATCATTTAAAAGTGAAACAAGACAATGTATACAAAATACTAAAAATTGTGGATCCAGTTGTAGTCGCCAGTCGAATTGAAAATGAGTTACGTCGAAGATAATATTTAAGCCCGGAACCTAATTTTCTTTGGCATTCAGATTGTTCCGACAAATTAAAACAATTCGGCTTCTTTTTAGATGGATTTTCAAGGAAAGTACTATGGCTTGAGGTAGCAACTCCGAATAACGAATCGGCAGTGACTTTTCATTATTTTTCAAAAACAGTCAAAGAGCTCAAATTTGTACCAACAATCATCAGGTGTGATAAAGGTTCTGAGAACGGCCTAATTAGTCTTCTTCAACTTGCCTACGGAGTAAACACACAGATAAGCTTGCCGGAACGGAAGCTTTATCCAAGGAAAAAGTGTGGAGAATAAACGCATTGAGTCATATTGGGGACGGATGCGTTAGCACACAGTAGATTTTTACATTCAGTTGTTTAAAAGTATGCAATCAAAGGGTTTATTTGATGGAAGTCAGTTGCATGTTAAGTTTCTTCAACTCTGTTTCGGTCCATTATTGAAACACGAAATAAGTTATCGCTTTTTGGACTAAAAAAAACATGCTTATAAAATAGTAAGAGAAAATATCTTATTAAAGTTAAAACTTAATGGTTAATCGTTTCTACTCGAGAAATTGTCAAGAATTAATACTTTTGGTTAGCGATTATAAATTATGTAAATCAAAATTCTTATTTTTCTTCTTTTTTTTCTTAATAAAGTCGCTTAAAAAGTTGAACTAACATTACCGCTTTTGGCCTGTTTTTTGGTTCATGATCAAAACACCGTTTCAAAGTATCCTGTACTACTATTGGAACCTCTCTAAAACACGGTATTTTTTGAGTTTGTACGATTCTTCTTAAGTTAAGTAGAGGGTATATTGGTACATTTCAAGCACATTTTTCTGTAAATAATTCAACAATACTGCATGCGAGACACCAAACGTCGGAAATTGATGTGCATTGCAGATGATCAATTAAAATTTTAGGTGCCATGTATAAAGGCATACCGTGAAAATACTGACCTACAGTTGTATCCAAAGCTGATGATCCGTTACAGATTTTACCTAACCCAAAATCGCAAATTTTAATTATTAAGTTTTTGTTAATTAATATGTTTTCAGACTTTATATTTTTATGAAGGATAGTCGGAATAAAATCGTAGAGAAAAGTTATTGCCTTTTATATTCGCAATGCAATAAAATAGTTTAGATTTTTTTTTAATTCCATAATCAAAGCTTTTGTTTCGTTTTGATATGAAAATGCTCAAATTTACACTATTGAAGTATTCCATAATAATGTAATAAAATAAATCGGTTCAACAAATACCCATAATTGAGATCAAATTAAGATAACGGATTTCATCCATCACATTCATTTCCTGGTAAACATACTTTGATTGTTTCGAAGACTTGATCTTTTTCACTGCGACTTCGGTATTATTCCATGTCGCTAAGATTACAGTTCCAAATGCGCCACGACCTAAGACTGTATCAGTGAACTTAATGTCTTCTTCTTGAACCATAGGTATCGAAAATCTTAATTGATTCTCAATATCATCAGTATGACTTGACATCGATGTCTTAGAATTTGCAAGGGAATTGTAACTTCTAGAAGCTGTATTTTTTTTTTTTTGACAGTGAGATTATTGATCCAGAGTATACAAATTTTTATGATGATTTTTGGCCGGAATTATTTGGAGTTTCGCTTGAAGAAGGAGTTATTTTTACCTTATTATCATTACTTGATGACGATTGTTTGCCGGGATTACTCAAAGTGTCTTTTGAAGAACGAGTTTTGACGTCATTTTTACGGCTTAGAGGTGTTGTAAGCAAATATAATCGCAACTGAGAGATTTTACATTTCAATCTATCACTGAATTGCCAAAAATCATTTTTTTCTCAGTTGGATTTGTGAAATTTGGAAAAATTTCTTCCTGATAATTACCTGAATGGATCACCGAATTGGTTAATATCTCTTTCTTATAAGTATTTTCCATCGCTGCTACACACAGTGTTATAATTTGATCTAGAGAATATGAAATGGTCCGTTCTAAATCCAATTTTTAAATCCCACTAATCGGATCACACACATGTTCGTAAACTTTATCCTTGCTTTGCTTGTGTTTCCATCCAATGTGCAAAGTTTTTAAAACTTTCTTAAAAGGAACCTGCAAGCTGAAAATAAAAGTTAAATAAATAATTTGAAATTTAAACTACATACTGGAGAATATTTAAATGAAATTATAACATACTTATTTACAACTATAATTTTACAACAATAATATTGACAACGATAATTTTCAGTACAAGTTTTAGTATAAGTTCATAGTGTTGCTCATTTGGAATTGAGGTAAATTGAATTTCACTTAAAATAAATTTTAATAAGAAATTTTAAATTAATGTTTCAGAAAATGCATTTGACTGTAATACGTACTGCCTTCTCAGGTTGCTTGGGTAATCGATTCTTCTGATTTTGTCATCGATAATACCTATGATTTCCTCTACTCGTCTTCTTTTGGCGTCATTTTCTTATTTCGTTGTAATCAAAACTTCAGCTACGGCTAACCTTACTGCACAAAGTAACGCTGCTCATACAATTTGGCGGTTAAAAGACAGAGATGAAAAGTAAACGTAGCTTTGATTACCGTTCTGGGATAAAGTAGAAATCTGCATTTATTCCGCACACGGACACATGTGCACGTGGGCACGCGTGCACATATTGGAAGTGGCCCTGTGCGGTGTTACTAGTCTACCAGTCACCAATGAGCCAACCCGGCTTCCGTAGTTCAAGTCATTGTCACGCGTTTGCCATTTTCTCTCTCGGTTTCTCACGTTGCATGTAAATATCTGTATTTCTTGAATTGTGTTAATTCTCGTATGTGATTATTTCTGTATATTAATTGCAACCCTATCTCTACATACATACATACATATGGACATCATCGCAAAAACATTCACGGAAGTTTCCTCGGATCTTAAAACGTTGAGATCTGATGAGAATTTGATTTTCAAAAAACGGGTTAAAACCAATCACTTCTCGATTTTTAAAAATTTTTCATTTCAGTGGGAAATTAATAAAATCATGTATTTTAAGAATCAGACTATTTTATTTTTCGAAATTTTCTGCTAGTCATGGTTGATAATGAAATTGATGAACAATCAATTCGAAAAGAATACATGAAATTTATTTTTTTGAGACGTTTTAAGGTTGTCACGGGGATTTAATTTAAATTCCGCCTCATCTTCTCCCGAGTAGTCGCTCGTATCAGCGCCGCCAGGGTCCGCCACTAACTGGGCACCAGCCCAGCTGGTCCCAGCAAGTGGGAATTGTTTGTAATGTAATGAGAATTTATGTATGTAATCAGAACGAATTAAGTACCGTGAGCCGGAATATTACTTAGTATTAAGGTTACGTGATCGAGATAAAATTTAGTCATTGGGTCATCAGACGTTGACGGTGAGGGTGTAATGAATGTATTATAAAGAAATGATCTTACGGGGACTATTCGACAGGCGCGGAGCTAGGAAAAAGAGAAAATAAAGAAAGAAAAATGTTGTTGTTAATTTTGACGGGATTTATTTTGTATGAAATCGGAAATTTAAGTAAATCAGAATTTATAATCTGATCATGGAAATTCACGTTATTAATTTAAAGATAATTCTGTCGTCGGTGGGTTTATCTCGGGGGAAAATTGTAACATGAAACCAATAATAGTTAATGATTTGACTAGCTTCGTGACGTAATAACACGAGTGGAAAGTAGGGCGGGAGAGAGGCATTCTGGTGGTAGCTATAGATACGTGCACGTGGTGCTTTTCTCTGCTAATAATTTTATAATAACAGTTTTGTTTTTCGAAAAAAAAAAATTATCACCTGTTGTGATTTGGTGAATTATAAAAAAAGTGCACGTAAGCCAGTGGTCAAGCCTGCCTCCGTGAGAGCTGATTTGGGTGAGTCTCAGCATTAATTTGGTTGAGTTCTCGCGCTGGTTGTACCGGCACCGGCGACGGCGGTGAGGTTTGGTTGATTATTCCGACACGTGGTCGGATCGGGTAAATTGCTAGCACCTATTACTTAAATTCACCGATTTCTATATTTTGTCACAGTGTTTATCCACTGTGGCATTTCCCGCCGGGCTTGAATACGTTGGTGTTAGAGGCTCCGCCAGGTGGCGGAACCTCCAGAGCGAGTAATAAAAATTTAATAGAATTAAGATTTAGTTTTAAGTTGAATTGTTTGGTTTATTTCATTTTGAGCCCAGGATGCGGCTAGGACGGTCGCTGGCGATTCAAAATTAGCGGGAATTAATTATGAGGCCCAATTTGGAGAATTTAATTTATCTTATTATTTCAGTTTACTAAATTAGACGGGGCCCAAGTGAGTGGCCGACAAGCCTGAGAATGCCCGAGGCTCCCAGTCTAGAGCAGACGAGTCTGACGTTCAGCTCAAATTCATTTTTCTTAAGCTCACGTTTGACTCTAAATTATTGATTAATTATTGAAATAATAATTATGGTTGTTATTGAAAGTATTATTATATGCGGATGCCGGTCCGATTTGCGTCCCGGGGAGTAAATTGCTCAGCATTTGGTGGAGTTTGAATTTTTGAACGGCATCGGCGGTAGCTTGAGGCGACGAAAAGTCCCTCATGAGGGCAGATCGTTAGCATCAGCTGGCAGCATGCTGCCAGCGGAATATATAGTCAGTCACGGGTGTGATCTGAAAACACGTGCACCAGTGTGTACAAGTTAATTGAATTTTTGAGATATTTACAGATATAGCTTGATTTGTTTAATAAACAAGTTCAATAATTTTTGGTCGAAAGGGCTGAAAAATTTTGGTAAGTCCTCGAATATTATTCTACCGGAGAAATTGCTGAGAACCCCCCGAGTGTGAACCGGCGCCGGTTTTCCGCGAGAGGCCACAATTTTTACCACGTGGTTAGCACATGGTAAATTCTTTACGTTGAATTATTTAATGTTGAAATTAAATTTAATTAGGATTGAACATGAGTTGATTTATTAGTTAAAATCAAAATAGCCTCACGGGGAAAATCTCGCGGTGGTTGACATCCTGATCGCATCCTGTGACTCATGTTAATTTATTACGCACTCGCTTGAAAAGGAAATTTATATTGCGTTCAATTTTATGATTATTATTTTTCATATGTGATATTATTATTACACTTATACTTTCCAAGCGTGGTTCATAATTGACGTTGGTGAACATCAGTTATTATACTTATTACTTTGAGCATTATTAACACTTAATATTCTTGAATATTGATATATAAAATGATTATGAATTTTGCATAATTTGCAATCAGTAATATTATACTAATTATTGCAATTGTTACTTCGAACATAATTAATAATTAATATTGCTGAATGTTAAGTGATAATACGATTATTATTTTTGCATAACTCATTATTATTATTATCAAATATAAATTATTGTCATGATTATTGTCACTCGAGCGTGACTTACTAGTAACAATTGTAACAGTTTTACCTGCTCAGGTTGGCCCCTAATCAATTTTATCAATAACTAACAAATTTAACAAACAACAATAGTTATTAGGACGCCACCAGGATTCTCAATCACGGTTCCTGGAACCGGTCTAGAGCTGAGAATTCTTTATCTTAGGGTAGAGAGAGTGGAGGAAGGCGCTGTTGAATAATAAAGATTTAATTGACAATCTGATCAGTTCATTAACAATAAAAAAATAACAAATTTAACTATTTAAGCGCTCACTCACACACTATAATTAACATATTATCTAACGAAGCGAAGAATAACTGCGAAATAAACGATATTTACAAACAAACTTTTCCAAACGACGATACGATGACTCGACGGACTTTTTCTAACAAAAGGTCTCCCACACCTGTCCTTAACCTGATGGGCTTTTTCTAACAAACGGTCTCCCACACCTGTCCTAAAACTAAGCTTAAAATTATAAGTCCACCGGACTGTGAAACAAACTAAACTTTCCACACTTTTATGACTTAAAATTAAGTCCATGGAACTACCAAACTTAACACTGTTAACACTCTCTATCACACATTACCCGTAATAATCCACACACATAACCCACACTTTGCTTAATTGATTTATTAATTTTATTAAAAGAAATTGATTTTAATTTGATTACAATATTATTAAATTAAATTATGTAATCATTAGTATTGAATGGAATGATAACGTTCAATTAACGACCGAATTCCAAAATAGCTTTAAACTCACTATTACAATTTTCAAATTTCGATTGCCAATTTTCTTTTGAATTAAAATATGTCATAGATTAAAATTCCTGACTAATACCGTGGTCTTAATGTTACAACCATAATGGTTAAAGCAAAAGGTCTGCATGTCTTAAATCAATAAACCAAAAATTATTTTGATAATTATTTCAATCTAAACAATTTTAATAATCAAGTTCAAAATTATTAATATAAAATTAACGATGAGAGTTAATTTCTTATAACCGAATTTTTCTATGATAATTTTCAACATAAAATAATTCCTGGAAGTAATATCCCCGCCGTTAATTCGGAATTTTCGGCAATTTTTAATTTATTTAATTCACGGGCTTAATCCCAAAATTACTTAATTTTCACGTGATGAAAATATTTCACGATATAAAATAATTACAATAAATAAAATAATTTTATTAATAAAATTTTCGATAATATCCTAATAATTTTCTAAATTGTAGAAATCGACAAAAGTAGAAACTCAAATTTCTTAGTCAGAACATTCGCTAGTTTGGTAGTTATGGACCTTGGGTATTTGGAATTGCTGTGATGCAGATGGATCAACGCTTGACCAAAATTCCATGAGAAAATGCTTGTCGATTATTTTTTAAGCTCAAAATTAATCACTTTTTCTTGAATTAATTGTTATAAGATTATAACAATTAATTAAACGAAGTTTTCCGATAATAATTAGTTTAATTAATTAATTTTAGTTTATTAAAAATTCTCCCGAGGAATTTAGAAAGAATTTATCCCTTAAGGTCGATTGAGTGACTCGTGGGTATAAACCCCCATGAAAATCACTCAAATCAAACTAGCGAATATCAAATTCTCATTAATTAAATAATCGTCGATTAAACGATCCAATCGATAATTAAATAGGAGTAGCAACCGAGTATTAGGTAAACCGCGGTCCACTTCTTTTCCACAGAGTAATTATTGATACCTTGATGAACCAAACGATGATCTAGCTCACGCGTTGAGGATGAAGTCCTAGTTGTAGTTGGCTTCCTTCGTCTCTTCACTGCTCCGGGGATCGGTCCTTCTTGATTTCCGTGGCACTCTGTCTGGCGGTCACACTACTTCTCCCTTTTTCACTGCACAGCTCACCTATAATAACCCAAAACTACCCCCTTCTATTCTCCCTTTAGGCCCTTAGATCGAGACGCGCCAGTGCTATGTCGAATAATTATCGATATCCGGTGACTTATCGATTTAGGGTAATTTCCCCCTGTTACACATTGTTAAGTACCAATTATTATTATATATCGTTTTTCAAGTATGACTCATATTTAATATTGTCAAATTTTGATCGTTCTTATAATTATTGTTTTAAATGCGATTATTTTTATTACCGAGCACATTATTATTATAAATTGAATTGAAAATAAGATCATATGTAACAGGGTAAATTACCCTAAATCGATAAGTCGCCAGAGATCGATAATTAGTCGACTCAGCACTGGCGCGCCCCGATCTTCGGGGCCTTCCGTGTAGTAATTAAGAGGGGGGGTAAAATGGGTAAGTACTCGGGAGTCGGTGTGTGACAAAATCAGAAGAGGTTTGATAGTCAACCGCACCGGTCACTACTCAGCAGAACAACAGGTAATTAATATACTCGCACGTAAATTTTGGAACGCTGCGATAAAAATTTATCAAGATTGTCTTTCAATCTTGGAGACAATATTCCTAACATTCTCACTGTTACAGGAAACTGAAGTTTGAAGTGAAGACGGATCCCCAGAGTGGAAGGAAAGCTAAGCAACAAATACCTAGAGGATTCACCACGTCAGAGAGATATCGTGAACAGGAGTTGAGTCAAATACTCAGTAGGGTGGGTCAAAAAAATCGAATAATTTATTTTTGACTTTATACTCTGAAAAATAGGTTCGTAGACACCTAAAAAGAATTCTCTCCAAGTATAAGCTCTTAATTATAACAGGAAGGTCCTCCGCTTTGCGGGTTTCTATTTTTTTCGAATAATCAGATAAAAAAATTTATATCTCGCTTCCAACTGCTTGGAAAAATATTCCGTGGCATAGATTTTGTGAGAAATTGAATGCTTTACAAAAAAGGTCTCTTATGACTTTTTCAAAAACTCAATCGATTAAAAGATATTCATAGTTGAAGTTTGGCTATTTTAAGGAAAATATTCGTTTTTATTATGAATTTTATAAGTCGATGAAAAAAAATTATTTCGGATTGCGGAACTCATGATTTTGTAGGAAATTTACTGCTCTACAAAAATGGTCTCTTATGATTTTCTGATTAAGTGAAGCCGTTACGAGATATTCATCGTCAAACATTAACGAATATCAATATTTCCAGTTTTTGATCAATAATTCGATAAATTTTAATTTAAACTATGAGTTTCAGGAAAATTTACATAAATTTGAGTTTCGATCGATAAAGAAATGTTATAAACAATTTTTTTAATATTGTTTTCAGTCTTGAGCTTGTTTGATTGCATTAAAACAAGAAATTAGAGCATTTTTTTCGACATATAGCCAATGATTAGTTTAATTTGAAGTGAATGACATATTTCTTTGTCAAATTTAATATGAAAAGTATTGAATCAAGTGAGAAACAACCAGTATTTAACTTTTTTATAGATAAATTTTTTATTGAATTATCAATTGCAATATAATTGTCTATATTTTTAACATAACAGTACGCTATTACTATAAATAATTTCTTTTATTACAATTTGGGAATGTTTTTTGATGTTCTTTGACAACTTGCAATAAGTACTGGAATTGTTCTTCATTTTTTGTCAAGCATTGATTATATTCACTGACTAATGCAACAGCTCGCTCTGCTGAATCATTGACAACTTTTAGTTGTTGAAAGTATTCTTTATTTTCGAGATAACTCTCATTAGTAGGCCATAATTCAACATCGACATCAAGAAAGTCATACGGTAGATCGAAGATTTTGAAAAGATTTAATGACTTTTTAGACACAAAGTCACTCAGAGTTCTCTGCACCAATGAATTCAAATCTTTTTTAGCAATTACAAATCTTTTAGCTTTAGAATCTGTACCTTCACGAGTATTAACGGCTTCAACAATACTTTTTTTTACTTCTAATGGAACGCCATCGTCAAACAGTGATAAAATGGCAAGTTCATCGCTCAAATACCATAAGTGCGAAATCATTTTTTCACACGTAGCTGAAGAAATCAAAGGATTGATATGTTTGTACTCCAATAAATTTTTCATAAACTGCAAGTCATGATAAGCAGCAGTTGTTGCAGAAGTTGATGAAAACCAAGCTTTTAAATACAATGTGACTATAAAAATACAGAAATGACGAAGACCATGCAATTCTTTCTGAGAGAGTTTGAATTCGTCTCTGAATAGATACATTTTCAAACTATAAATGGCCTTAGCCATCCATCTAGCATGATGAACAGCACCAGGACGTTTGAAAGAAATCTTTTCTTGAGGCATTTCTCCAAGGAAAATCAATGATAATTCCAATAATTCTTTATAATCATCTCGGGGTTGTAGTAACTATCAAAAATAAAAAATTTGTCAAAAATAACGAAATTTTTATAATTTAAATCACAGTTAAATCATACCTGTAAAGATTTCGTAATAAAACTAGAGATTTCATCTTTTTTATTCGAAATGATATCAGCAACAACAGCATCTTCAACACCAGATTTATAATTAGTTATATCTATATCATCCCAAAATTTTTTAAACCTTCCAAACATCTGTACATTTGGCCCAGATGACACAGGCCAAAATACTTCAAATGCGCCCCTTAATACGATCTCAAAAATGTGATGACGACATGATAACCAGATCAACTCTCTTCCCAAAATCTTTTCAATTTCCTTACATGTACCGTTGTGAATTCCTGTAGAACAATAATAGATGACTATCGTTAAATTTAGTATTTAAGAAAAATCAATGGTTATATTTCAAATCCAAACGAGTAAACGATTAATACATTTTGATAGTAAAATTCAGTAAGAAATAGAAATTAAACTAGAATGACAACAATAAAATATTTTTTGTAATTGATTGATTACCTGTATTAACAGCCGTAGTGTCAAAACACATCGCCTTGACATACTTAATAATACCCCATTCACTCAATGTTGATAAAATGGCGGATGTTTGATTAACTGCCGTCCCAGAATTCATTTTTGGAACTCCAAGTAATTGTTCAGTACCATACGCAGTTAAAAGAACCGGTAGTCGTTCCACAGATTTGGATTCAATTAGATCATTTAGCATTTTACCATCCCAATGCACTACGTATTTATCGTGTATTTTAAAATTGTCTTTTAATCCTTGAGCAATGTCTTTTCTTTGAACCATACGAGCTCGTTGGATGGACCTATAGCTGAGCGTTGTATCTTCAATTTTTATACCAACAGCTGATAAAACCGGAGCAATAATGAACATCGCGTTTCTACTGCTGACATTAGCTCTGTCAAGTGCAGAAACGACTTCAGGAGTTAAGACATTTATTTTTGCTCGTTTTGTCGGAATTCGGGGTTCATACTCCAAATCAGATCCAGAATTTGTAGTTCCACTTAATGTATGCGTCGAGAATGATTCTGATTTTCCACTTAAAACAATCCCATGACTGGTAGACGGCTGATTCAAGTCTGTAATAAGAGTTAATTTTTAAATTAAACAGACAAAATTTCCAACACTTATTCATTATGATGAGAAGCAATTAAACATGAGTACCAGAAACCGTCGAGTCAAATGTCATACGTAGGAATACTGATATTTATAATGCAAGTAAAGTAGAAAAATGATATTCTCATTGTTTATAATAAATATAAAGGAAGTTTTACACTCCTACCTGAATTTATAACAATTATTTATCTCAGATACTTACTGCTTTCATCGATTTCCATCATATCTGTAGTTGAGTTTGACGCAGGTACAATATTCGAAAGAATCTCTTTGTGTGTACAGAATTTTTGATCCAAATACAACTTCCTAATGTTATCATCCACCCCTTTTAGGGAATTTTTACTTACAATGTCGAATAATTGTTCAAGATCAGTCTGAAACTCCTTTTCCTTTACCTTATCACTTTTCTTATTAAAATCTTTTTGTAATTTCAACCACTCACTATGAAAACGGAGAATTTTTTTGACTACATTAGGAGCTTCACTCGTAGGGATCTGATTTATTTTCCACAATTCAATAACCTTGTCAGCTGAATTTTTTGCACTTTGTTTTGATTGAAAACTTTAAGTTGATAGAAAAACACTCTCATAACCTCTTTCACTTTTGGTAACTTACGGTCAGTGAGTTTTTGCACAGGTATACCGATTAAACGTATTTCTTTATTCATTGTAGAATTATTGATAATAAATGAATTTATATAATGAGAAAATGACTTATTTCGAAAAAATTGTTATTATCATGTATACGAAATGATGAGTTTTTGGAGCACTGAAAATGTACTGATAAAAAAGTAGACAACGAAGATAGTTAAGAAAAACAACATAGGTGGCGCTAGCGTTAGAGTACCAACAGAAGAAGTAATGTAATTCAGAACAAAAAGCCTCTCTCACAAAAAACTTTATGTATAATTGGTAGAATAAAATTTGAAAATACATACTAAACAACCGTAATAATATGAAATGCCAATGCAATTGACATTTTAAATTATTACAAATAAAGCTTACAAAAAATATCATTAGAACAAAAACTTCTTAGTGAATTTTTGAACAAATAACTCCTGTAGGAGTGACTTTTATGATAGAAATTTAAATTTATGTAAATTTTCCTGAAACTCATAGTTTAAATTAAAATTTATCGAATTATTGATCAAAAACTGGAAATATTGATATTCGTTAATGTTTGACGATGAATATCTCGTAACGGCTTCACTTAATCAGAAAATCATAAGAGACCATTTTTGTAGAGCAGTAAATTTCCTACAAAATCATGAGTTCCGCAATCCGAAATAATTTTTTTTCATCGACTTATAAAATTCATAATAAAAACGAATATTTTCCTTAAAATAGCCAAACTTCAACTATGAATATCTTTTAATCGGTTGAGTTTTTGAAAAAGTCATAAGAGACCTTTTTTGTAAAGCATTCAATTTCTCACAAAATCTATGCCACGGAATATTTTTCCAAGCAGTTGGAAGCGAGATATAAATTTTTTTATCTGATTATTCGAAAAAAATAGAAACCCGCAAAGCGGAGGACCTTCCCGTTATAGTTAAGAGCTTATACTTGGAGAGAATTCTTTTTAGGTGTCTACGAACCTATTTTTCAGAGTATAAAGTCAAAAATAAATTATTCGATTTTTTTGACCCACCCTAATACTCAGGTATTTCTTTTCCATTCCGTGGGTGGAAGATAGACCGCGGTTTGTACTCGGTCTATCATTCCTCTTCTCCTCTAATAAAATTATTAATAAATTAATTGTGGAATAATTGCTAGTTTTGAATTTGGTGATTTTCTTGGGGGTTTATACCCGAAAATCTCTCAATTGACCTTGCGGGAAAATTTAATATCTGAGAAATAATCAATTAATTATTTAACATCCGAATAATTCGTTAATTTTATTGTCGTAATTTTTATAACCAATTAACTTAGTAAAATTGATTGATTTTTGTCCTTGAAAAAATCGACAAATTTTGATTCGTGGAATTTTTAGTCAAGCGTCAATTTTTGTGCCGTAGTAAATTCCAATACCCAAGGTCAAGCGAAACAGCTAGCAAATATTCTAGCAATCAAATTTGAATATCTCGAAGTGTGTCAATTTTTTGTGATAGATAAAATTAATAGAAAGTATTGACAATAGTTGATATTAAGAATTACTGAGTAAAAACATTGTTTATTAAGAATTAGTTATTAAGAAAATTATTAAGAGTTAATTATTGAGAATAATATAGATTGGAAAATTATTGAATATTTTATATTAGGAAAATTATTAGTTGAGAGCCGAAAATTATTAGGAATATTATATTGGGAGTTTTTATTGAGAGTTTTATATTGTAAAATTATTTTTATAATTATGAAATTGGTAATTTTTGGGATTAAGTCCGTGAATTAATTAAATTAATTTTACTGAATTGGATAATTATAAGTTTGGATTAAGTCCAAGAAATCAATTAAGTGAGCTAAAATTGTCATAGGAAAGTTTAGTCAGATATTGTTAATTAAACTTGTGTTACATATTTTGAAGTGATTGTAGGGATTTAGATTGTGATTAAGTTAATTCAAGGCATTAAGCCTCTGGTTCAATAGAAATTAGTTTAAAGTTAATTGAAGATTGTCGTTGTGTTAATTACTAATGATTAAATAATTTATTTTAATAATATTGTAATTAAATTAAAATCATTTCCTTCAATTTAAGATAATAAGAATCAATTAAGCGAAGTGTGGGTTATGTGTGTGAAGAATTGTACGGGTTATGTGTGATAGAGAGTGTTAATAGTGTTAAGTTCGGTAGTCCGGTGGACTTAATTTTAAGTTAAAGTTGTGTAAAGTTGAGTTCGTTTTGGTAGTCCGGTGGACTTATAATTTTAAGCTTAGTTTTAGGACAGGTGTGGGAGACCGTTTGTTAGAAAAAGCCCATTAGGTTTACGACAGGTGTGGGAGACCGTTTGTTAGAAAAAGCCCGTCTAGTCATCGTTTCGTCGTGGGAAGGTTCGTCTGTAAATATCGTTTATTCCGCAGTTATTCTCCGCTTCGTTAGTTAATAAGTTAGTTATAGTGTGTGAGTGAGCGCTTAAGTTGTTAAGTTTGTTAAATTATATTGTTAATAAATATTGATCAATTTTGTTAATTACATTTTTATTATTCAACAGCACCTTCCTCCACTCTCTCTACCCTAAGATTAAGTATTCTCAGCTCTGGACCGGTTCCAGGAACCGTGATTAAAAATCCTGGTGGCGCCCTAATAATTATATCGTTGTTTAGTTTTGTTGTTTATTTATAAAATTGATTAGGGGCCAACCTGAGCAGATAAAACTGTTACACATAAGCTAGCCAAGAATTACATAGAGGATTTATATCGTTATTTAAAAATATAATTGGGTCATTCCACGTCAAATCGACCAATAGTTGGAATCGACCCCTTTCGATTTGGACGAATTTTGGTCAGAAGTTTTCTCTCATCATATTACGAAGTTCTGCCACGGGAACAAAAATAAAAAAATTTTTTTCAAAAGTTATGCAATTTTGAAAATTTTACTAATTTTCCTGTTTCTTAAACTTATTCTTCAAAGATCTCGATAACTATTACAATTACTCTAATGATCTGAGCTAGGTTTTAAAGAGGATACTTGAAGGTACTCAAAAAAATTTTTTTTGAAGAAATTTTCCAAATATTCGCTTCTTGGAAAAATTTTGAAATTTCCAAAATTGCAAAAGTCGATGACCGCCATCAAATTTTTCGCTCAAATTTCTTTCTAGAGTACCTCTAATTGATTTCAAAAGATCCTGAAATTTTTGAGTAGGGGTTTTTTTTTGTTCAGAAGATATAAATTTTTGAATTTTAGGAAAAAAAAAAATTGATCTTTCTTTGGCATTGACTCAATAAAACAATAATAAATTCACTTGTAATTTTTAATTTTAAGGCTCAAAAATTCATTTTAATGCAAATGAGTCAATAAAAAGAGAGTAAAATTGTCGTTTAAATTCTTTTGGTAGTCAATGTACATTTATATCAATTAAGACGTGACACACTCTGCCATCTACATATTTGCTACTAATATTTTTCCACTAGATAATTACTATAAGATTTTCAAGAGGTCTCTATTATCTACATAGTGGCTATATTTCTAGAATTTACGAAGTTCGTTGTTTATATTGTATAAAGAAAAAAATAGTTTACTGTGTATTTTTGTGATTAAAATTCTTTATTTATTAAAACTTCTTTATTTTGGATTTATAATATCAATCATGGAAAACAATAAATGTTCGATCGGAATATTTACAAATAACGAATGCTGTGAGGGAAAATTGATTGATTGTAATGATTTTTCAGACGAAGATCGCATAACCTTAAATGCACGAAGTGGTATAGTGGTTAATTTTATATGTCGTAAGCAAGACGAACAATTTCGTAGAGATTACATTTTTAACCAAAAAGTGTGTGCTAATCCTTATAATATTCATGATTCTAATTTACGTAAATCATTGAGAATTATCACGTTTGAATGGTATAATCGATTCAAAACTGTAGTTCCTTCTATTGCACCTAGACGTAAATTATTCATTTCATGTACGAAAAAAATCCGCTCTGAGTTAATAGATCAGAAAGTAATTGAATCAGAAACAACATATCGTACTGAGAGCCCTAATGTCAGTGAAGATGAAAATCCCACGGTAGACTTAGCTTGCAATCCATCTGAGCCAATAATAACAACTGATCAAGATGAAACACCGGCATCTTCTCAAATCTCGCTACTGATACAAGACAAAATATCTTCTAATTTATCTGAAAAATAAATGTTATCTAACCTTTCAGCTTCAAGTTCTGAAATCTGCACTTCAACAAGTGAAACTTTTACCCCAAATGAAATACACCTCGATCGTCTCAATACTGTTGCTGAAGTATTTAAATTATCTCCGATTAATAAAAAAGATTTGGATCGATCAAAAACCTACGCCCAGCACAAATATTGTAATATGAAATCTGAAATGCAAAAATGCTTCGAACAAATTATGGACAATACTTTTGATACGATTGAAAGCGACATTTTAATTTCTGATTATAACCCAGAATCGACCGGAAAAGAAATAATAGTCCAGTTAAAGAAAAAATTCGAAAATGCCAGCAAGTTAAATGAAAAGTTACAAATTTTATCCGTTTTGCCATTAAGTTGGTCAACGGAAAAAATTGTAAATATTTTTGGAGCAACAACGTACATGGTCAAGAAAGTCAAACGAGTGAAAGAAGATGGTATCTTGTTTATTCCTGAGCGAAATCAAGGTCATTCATTGTTAAAAACAACGCAGGAAAAAATTCAAGAATTTTATAGAAATCAAGATGTCAGCAGAGAATTATCAGGTAAAAAAGAGTACAAATCCGTACATGAAAATGGTCAGCGTGTTCATAAACAGAAACGTTTAATATTAGGCAACTTAAACGAAATTTTTCATCTGTTTAAAGAAAAATATCCACTTGAAAGAGTAGGTTTTTCAAAATTTGCGAGTTTAAGACCACCTGAATGTATTCTTGCCGGTGCATCCGGTACTCACGTGGTATGTGTTTGTCAAATTCATGAAAATTTCAAACTCTTGTTTCATGGAGCAAAGCTTGGTAAACTTAAATTCAATGATGAAAATCAGCCATTCCATTGTCGCATCGGGATTGTATGGACATGGTTATTTGTCAATCACCTACAAATGAGTGTTATTTCGGAGAATGCAATGACTGTCCCGGCTCGGAAAAATTGAAAACTATCTTAGAACACTTATTCATGGATAACTTTGTAGACGAGATTACATACAATCAGTGGACTCAAGTGGATCGATGTTCTTTAGAAACAATAATCAAGCCAGCTGACGATTTTGTTGATATTTTTGTAGAATATATTCCGAAACTACTTTATCATGACTTGGTAGCTAAAAAACAGGCTGAGTATTTTCAAACTATAAAAGGAAACCTTGAAATCGGACAAGTACTTGTTGTTGCTGATTTTTCAGAAAATTATTCATTTTTGCTTCAAAATAGTGTTCAAGGAGTATATTGGAATAATGATCAGGCAACAATCCATCCTTTTGCGTGTTATTATAGAACGACTGAAGATAATAAAAGTGAAATTGTACCTCTCAATTTAGTAATAATTTCTGATAACTTAACTCACAATACAACTGCAGTTTACACTTTCCAAGAAGTACTGATATCGTTTCTCAAAAGTAAAATTCCCGATATTTGTAAAATAATTTATTTCTCTGATGACGCTGTATCTCAATACAGAAATCGTTATAATTTAGTCAATTTGGTGTATCATGAAGAAGACTTCCAAATAAAAGCCGAATGGCACTATTTCTCCACTACCCATGGGAAAGGCCTAAGTGACGGTTTGGGTGGGTTTATCAAACGAATAATTAGCCGAGCTAATCTTCAACATCCTCCTGATAAACAAATCAAGACACCTGAGCAATTATATGAATGGACAAAGGACAATATTCAAGGAATAAATAGTTCTTATGTCTCAGATGAGCAAATTTGTAGAACAGAAAAAAAACTGAGTAACAGGTTCAAAAACGCTTTACCAGTTAAGGGAATACGTGGATGCCATGCCGCAGTCCCTACTTCAAATGAAGTTCTGAGAGTGAAGCGCTTGTCATCATTTACAGAAGGAGAAAATTTTGTATTGATAAACGTAGATGTCTATGAGTTTGTCGAGGAGTCCAGCATTCAAACTCGGTAAATTCAGCCATATTTTATTATGTATATTTGATTCATATAAAATTTCCATTGAAAAATAGCTTTCTAATAATACTATTTACTTTCAGATTGAGAAAAAGAAGTGCGAAATCAACACCACAGCAAGGGGCTAAGAAAAAACGATCATTCTAACACAATTATATCCATTTTAAAATCAAAATATAGCTGAAAAACAAAAATATCACATTAATGAGTTTTTTATTGACTCTTTTGCATTAAAATAAATTTTTGAGCCTTAAAATTAAAAATTACAAGTGAATTTATCATTGTTTTATTCAGTCAATGCCAAAGAAAGATAAATTTTTTTTTCCTAAAATTCAAAAATTTATATCTTTTGAACAAAAAAAAACCCCTACTCAAAAATTTCAGAATCTTTTAAAATCAATTAGAGGTACTCTAGTAAAAAAAATTTGATGGCGGTCATCGACTTTTGCAATTTTGGAAATTTCAAAATTTTCCCAAAAAGCGAATTTTTGAAAAATTTTTTCGAAAAAATTTTTTTTTGGTACCTTCAAGTATCCTCTTCAAAACCTAGCTCAGATCATTAGAATAATTGTAATAGTTATCGAGATCTTTGAAGAATAAGTTTAAGAAACAGGAAAATTAGTGAAATTTTCAAAATTGCACAACTTTTGAAAAAAAATTTTTTTTTTTTTTTCCCTTGGCAGAATTTCATAATATGATGCGAGAAAACTTCTGACCAAAATTCGTCCAAATCGAAAGGGGTCGATTCCAACTATTGGTCGATTTGACGTGGAATGACCCAATTATGTTGGCCCACGAAGGATCTCAGTAATATAAACTTCTTAGGCCTTAATTTGAATATATTTTGTATTTAGAAATTCTTCTCTACTTAATTTATTTCTTGAATTGATTTCTTTGTGCTGACTACCTCACTCTTTCGGACTCTTTTCCTACGACCCGTCTTCCTGTTTCAATAAGATCATTTAAAACATTACCTATAATTAATCATCTTTATTTCTTGTTTTATATTTGATCCGTATATTCACCTAATCTCACCGTGGTTCACATTTTCCATTCACATCAATATAAATCGTTGATTAATCGTCCGGCGTGGCCCCTGGAGTTTTGATCATTTTTGGAAATTTTTATATAAAATTACCTGGCGTCCAAATCGTGCACTAACCCAGCCTGAAGGGTTTCCGGGTTAAATTTATTATATATATTTGAATGGACGAGCGTAAAATACTCTATCCAGCTGGTACCTCCACCACCGGTTGAATTTAGTTGAATTTTGGGGAACAGTATTGTAACAATTCAAATAAATGCTCGTTGATCGCCGAATCCATTTAAATACAGTTTTAATATGATTTAGATATAATATCACTCACTGTCGACGGCGTTGACGTGATTAAAGAATTATAATTAACTTGCTAAGAATTATCGTTTTACTCACATATATACATTGTGACGTTATTTTAACGACCGGGGTCTATTTAAAATGAACGTCACTAGCGCCAACGTTTTTTTGTTAACTTAAGCTGATATTTCAAGGCCAAATATGATAGATAATATAATTTTGAGGATTAAAGATTAATATTTTGTGAGTTAAGTGAGTGTTGATGCCGAGTAACGAAGTGCTATAGTTTTAGAGTGAATTAAGAGAATTGATGTTACAGTTGAGATTTTGGAATTTTTAAGAATAGTCAGTTTTAGAGTCAAGTTTTGAAAAATATTAAGGTAAAGTCATTTAAGGTTCAATTGAGTTAATTTAAGTTTTGAGTTTTGGGTTTCGAATTTGGAGTTTTGAGTTTTAAGTTCTGGATTTTTAGTTTTGGGTTTCGAGGTTGCAGAGGACGTGGGTAAGTCAGCGTTACCGTGGAGCGGGACAATAAGTCACCGGGTTTTGTTTGACGTTAAGCACCAGTCTAACCCTTTGAGACTTCCAGGTGGAATGCCCAAGTCTAGTTAAGATGCCAACGCTCCAACGTAAAGGAATATGACGAAAGCAAATGGGATCAGTTTAAGTTTTCGGTTACATTTTGGCTAGTTTTGATCATTTTTAGCAAATAAAAATTATCTACTTTTGTTTAATGTTACGTTTACGTTTTGAGTTTTTGAGTTAGTATTCCAGCCGTAGTCATTTCCTGAAGGGCATCCACCAAAGGAATATCCGTACTCAGAACCTCAATTGTTTGATTAAAGATTAGAATATTTGGGAATTATTTGATTATAGAGATTTTAGTTTGTGAGTGAGTCACGTTTAACAGTCGAGTTTTGGACTTCGTAGAGGACAGTCGTGTTTGAAAGTTGCCGCGGGTGAGTTCAGGTAATCGGACGTGCGTACCACTTCAGTTCCAAGTTAAGGCTCCAGTCTTTTGCGTTTTATTTGGGCTCCAGATGAAAATACAGAGTTGTAAAGTTGTTAAACATAAAATAAAAGGTTATTCAGCATCGACATTGTTTCTATAAGATATGAGATTACTTCATTTATTGTGATTTGAGTGTTAATAATGGAGTTCTTGGTCAGGAGACATTAGATAGCCGATTCTACAGTATATTTTTATGTTGTAAATAATTTAGAGTACGTTGACAGATTTATTTGAGAATATTGTTCAAGTTGATTAGATTCATTTATTTATTTGAGATTACTATGTTAAGATTTATTTATTTATTTGTTTAATTTTGTAAGAGTAAAAGTTTGTAACGTGACTATAGCGTTACCTATTAATAGCTGTATCGTTCCGATAATTTTGTCGTGAGTTAGGATCTATTTTGTTATTTAAGATAATGTTTTTTTTTTGTTTAAATAAATACGGATTTTGTTGAACATAAATTTTTGGTGTTGCGAATAAAATCATTGCAATCATGGATCCACTCTCTATTCTAATTACGCTCTCTCTCCACAAACCAGCACATTGAGCAACCCCGAGGTATCCCGTTGTCTTTCCGGTCTTTGGTTATTTCGTCTATAATTTGTTAAGTTTTTGTGTTTTCGATTGAGTTTACGTCTATTGGCTAGTTTGATAATTTCTAGCGATCGAAAATTATCTAATTTCGTTTAAGTTTAGGTTATGGTTACGTTTTCTTTTTAGTTTTAGTTTGAGTTTGGCTAGTTTGATAATTTCTAGCGAATTAAAATTATCTAAGAATGTTTTCACTGGTTTGGTAATTCCAGTGATTAAAAATTACCTAGCGCCCTAATTTTATTAAGACCAGGAACCGAAAATCTGAAAGATACCGTAGTATAATGTATCATTTTAGTAAGAAGTAAGTTAATTTCGGCTGTAAGTTGAAAATTCGGATTATAAATTGGCGTCTAATGTCAAAGTCTGTAAGCGGGGAAAACTGTAACGATCGAACACCTGGATCGACTTCAAAAATTCAGTACAATATATATAGATATATATCTATATATAGATATATAGATATATATATATATATATATATATATATATATATATTATATATATATATATATATATATATATATATATATATATATATACAGGGTGATTCAGAATAACCTTTATAGCGGAAAACTGTAGATAGAGGAGACGATTCTAAGAATAAAGTTCCTTAATCGCTTTTCGATATTCTCAATAGTTTTTGAGTTATTCAAAATGTAAATTGACCAATGACAGACAAGCTTTCGGAATTACAAAAAAATAAAAAAGAATAATAAATAAGTTTAGCAACACTGCCACAGCAGACTTCAAGTTAAATGATATTTATATAATTTGAAAAGTTCGATTTCTCACAGAAAAAAAACAAAACATGCAATTACAACCTAGAACGTATTTGTATATTTTTTTTTATCTTTTCCTTTTCACAGAAAACATTATTGACTTAAGATGATGCAATTATTAAAAATATAACTTCCGGAGAATTGACAAAATAAATTACGTATTTTTAAATATATAAACTTCAACCCGGAATAAAAACAAAATTTCAAACTAATAAAATTGTCTTACTGAAATAATAGCAATTTCAAACAGACAAAACTATAGATACAGATTCAATTTGGTACTACCGGCCAAATTTTGAATTTTCAGCGGAAATGCCCAAACTAAGCTCCTGTTAAAAAATTCTATAAAAATCAAATTTATCGTCTCACCTCAAAATATCTCAGAAAATGCCCAAACATATCCCCTGTTAAAATCGGAACTCAAAATTCCAATTTTAAAAGGTTCTTCACAGAAGTTTCATTTTGGCACACCCTAATATATATATATATTTAGCCATATATAATAGCTAAATTTGTCATTAAAGACAAATTTTTGGGAACTGGGGGAAATAAAGGATAAAGGGGGAAGGGGAGGACCTTTACTCAGTAGGAATTTTCGGTAACTGAAAAAGTAATTCGGACAGCCCAGACCGGGAATCGAACCCGGATCGTTATTAATATAAATAAGATTATAACACTTTATGAGCAGGAAATGTTTTTCATGTTTTTGTGTATTGTAAAATTCTAAAGAAAATGCTTACCTCATTTCCATAAATATCTTGGTCTTGATTAGGATTGATAATAACCAACGTATCACCAATGAAGGTATGAAAATGACGTTGGATAAACCGTTGACTTAATTCAGCTAAGACAGATTCTTCAGTTATAACTTCTAACGTAGCTAAGTCTTCTGTTAGCATGATTTTTGAATTTTCATCCTTATTTGTCTAGATTCAAAAAAGTTAATTTTTGTTATAAAGTTATTTAAAACTTATTTGTTGATATTGTGTAATGTTATTATATTATGTCCCACTTCAAATGGTAAAGTTCAGTCGATCTGCAAAAAAATTTCAGCATATTGTCGTTTTACATTCTGGATAGTTATACACAGTGGTTTGTTCAAATATAATTAGATGAGTTAGTGAAGAAAGTTTCTAAATTCTTAGACTGTACAATTCATTCGCCTAAAATATAGCATTTTTGCTTTTAAATAGGAATTGATATATGTTAGAAACTAATAAAAAGTAGTCGACACAAATCACGAACAAAATTTACAGAAAAGATCGATGAACAAAATAAGGAGAACCAAATGACTCTACGACCACTAAGATAGAATTATAGATATGAATTCATTATTCTGAAATTATTCAACCACTAGATATGAATTTATTATTCTGAAAAACGTCGTTCTACACGAATGCTTTTACACGAATAGTTGTCCTAAAAAATTAATGTATTTAGTTATCTAATATATAAAATTCTTGTGTCACAGTTTTAGTGTTTATACTCCTCCGTAACGGCTTGACCGATTTTGATGAAATTTCATATGTATATTCAGTAGGTATAAGAATAGGTTTACAACTCATTTTTACACCCCTAGGTGGTAAGAGTGGTTCACCCCAAAAAATTTTTTTCTATTTTCTGGACAAATTTTTTTTTTATTCCTCTATGATGTGGAATTGAAAAATACACTTAGTCCTAAATTTTTATCCTCCTACCACCGACCCTTATCTTTTAATAGCATTTTATATTTTTAAACCCCGGTCGACAGCTGATCAATAGGGTCGATCAATGGGGTTCCATTTTGCCAAACTCCTCTGCTTGGGGGCAGCATAATAGCAAGTTTCGTCGAGCGCAATTTTCCAAATACATCTAAAAAGTATATATTAAACCGATAAAATAAATTGGCTCATTAGTTATTAATGGAAAAAAAATTTTTTCAAATATATCTTTAATTTTTCAGGAATATTATATATTTAGATCATAACAAAGGTACAGTGATACCGTATCTTTAATATTAAAGATCAATTTAATTTAATCAATTATATAAAATTTTCTTTTTTTCCGAATAACTGCTAAACAAATTCATAATGTCTTTGTAATGTTTACTTTCAAAATGTATTTGAAAAATTGCAGTCGACGGAACTTGCTATGATGTTGCTCCCAAGTGGACGAATTTGGCAAAATGGGACCCCATTAATAATTAATCAACTATCCCGAAATGGGTCTCCCGGTATTACTTTTTACCCCGTAAACAGCATGGAGTAAGGATAGGAGTGTTCTCCTGTCTCTCTTGCAATGAACTGTATCTTACACAATTTTTGGGAAAATTTCAGCTATTATTATTGTTTGTACATCGATCGCAGTAGTGACGTTTACAATTATCCTTCGACCATTCTCGTGTAGTTCTCAAGTGAAATTATAATCAACTTGAAGGACTGTCATTAATAGTTTTTATTGCATAAATAATTGATATAATTATTGATTTGAAGACTACGTTGTTATTCTAATAGAGAAATATCGTGAGAAGTAGGTTGAATAAGAAATATGTGTGTGTACTCATCTACATGCGATAAGAGTTATACTTTTTTAACGTATGAAAAAAATTTTAAATCATATAAATGCTGTAATGATCAAAGATAAAAATTAAAATCAATTAAACAGGTATTATTTCACTGAAATCTATATTTTATCACTTGAGTACACAGGTACATTTTTAATTCTATTCTATGGCTAACCTAACCTGTTGTTTTCGGCACGCGCAGCTCACAAAATTTACTCTCATCCACACGCGCTAAAAAAGTATAACTTAAATAAAATATAAATAATTACACTATACTTTTTTCCATCATTGAGTAATTTAATTTCATTCAACAGTGAACAATGTCAACACGACGTAAAGGGCTTTCGGGGGGCGAAAAAACGTAATGCTATAGCTCTGTAGAATGCAAGCGCAGAAGAAATCGAGCAAGACAATACTGTTGCACGTGAAAGCATGGCGCGATTGCATCAAGATCAATCCGAAGATGCACGAGCTGAGCGAAATGAAGAAAGAAGATTAGAACAAAGACAATCACGCCAACTTAGTCCATTGAAAAGTTACATTTGGGGTTGCATTTTTTAGAGGACGTAATTTTATTTTTTTGATATGTAGGGGGGGTCAATGTAAAGCTAAAACCAAGTTTGTGGGGTCGCCACCCTTGTCCCACGGCCGCCATCTTGAAAATAGGAGTTGAAATGGTTTTTACGACATATCTTTTAAACTATTTATTTGATAAAAAAAATTTTTTACATTTTTTGTTGCAAATTAAATTTTCTACAACTTTGGTCTTGTAACTTTTTATCGTAGAACTATAAATAAAAAAGTAACAAGCGAAAAGATTCAGAAATTCGAGAAAAAAATTTCTATTTTTCGAAATAACTTTTTTTTTATCATTTTTCGAAAAAATTCAATTCGATCATTTTTGTAGATCGTTTCTTGAAAATCAACTTTTATAAGCAACATTTTTTCATTAAGGCAATAGCTAAGGTTTTACAGCGCTCCGAAGTGAGTAATATTTTTCAGTACTCTTAACTATACCTATATTATACAATGTTTTTCAATGTTTCGTACCGGTCAAGAATTTTCCGAAAAATGGAAACATTAAAATTTGGGCAACTCTAAGTAAAGAAATCACTAAGTAAAAAATGTGTATAAATAATATATTGGAAATAATAAAAAAAATTATTTGTAAAAAAAAAGATGATTTAAAATTTCGATAATAGAAGAGGTAGTAATGTAAAAATTCAGTTACAAAAAAAAATGGAATTATTTTTAAAAAGATAAGCATAAAATTAGAAGATTTAGAAACAAGATATCCGTGAAATTAGACAAACCATAAAACAAACACGTAAAATGACAGAGATTTAAAAAAATAGAAAGTAATAAATTAAAAGACAATTGAAAAATTTAGAAATTTAGTAAAATAGACAGTTCTAATTATTTGTAAACTTAATAAAATGGACATCTCTAAACATAGACAAGTGAATTTAGATATCTTTACTTTCGGACATCTCTAAATATTTACATATATAAATTCTTACAATTTATAACAGTGATGATTAAAAACGTAGTAATCATACGAAATAAGCGCTAAGAAATTTAAAATACAAAAGATAACTAAAAATGAATTAATTTTCTTGTAACTCCTGCTCCCGGAAGTTTACAGTTATTTTTGATCGATTGTCTTTTAATTATAAAAGCACACCAAGATTTTGCTTTTAATCGTGGTAAAAAATATTTTTGAAGACCAGGAACTACCAACAGCTTCTGTGACCTCTGCTCCAGGAAGTTGTAAAGTTATTTTTTACCAATTGTCCTGTAATATATATACCTAGATAAATAGCAAAATTTCTGTGGGTTTTGAAAATTAAAGGACAATCGATTAAAAATAACTGCACAACTTTATGGAGCAGTGGTTACAGGATCTGTTGGCAGTTCCGGGTGCTTGAAAATATTTTTTACCAAAATTGAAAGCAAAACCTTGGTGTGTTTTTAAAATTAAAAGACAATCGATCAAAAATGACTGTACAACTTCCTAGAGCAGCGGTCATAGGAAAATTAATTAATTTTTAGTTATCTTTTGTATTTTAAATTTCTTAGCGCTTATTTTGTATGATTACTACATTTTTAATCATCTTTGTTCTAAGTTGCAAGAATTTATATTTGTAAATATTCAGAGATGTCCAAAATCAATGATATCTAATTTTACTGGTTTATGTTTAGAGATGTCTTTAGTGATTTCTTAACTTAAAGTTTCCCAAATTTTAATGTTTCCATTTTCCGTAAGATTCTTGATCTGTACGAATCATTGAAATGCATTGTACGTGTGTACCAATAATGTGTCATTCGTTATTGTTTTTTTTTTTTTATTTTGTTATTATAATTTTTTTAATTATAAATTTAATAATATTGCGAAATTCTGGCTCACCGGCCAGGCGTGGGTTCGAATCCCAAGCTAGTCTTAGAAACCATCTTGGTTGATATTCGATCCTCGCCGCGTAGATTTAAGATTTTCACAACCCAAAAGACCCCAACATACCACTCCCAACAGTTAAAGTCGGCGATATGACCACAGCAGTTAAAACCGACTCTAAATAATAACCAATTAAAAAAAAAAAATAAATAAAAAATAAAAAAAAAAGAACAATAACTGATGACACATTATTAGTACACACGTATAATATAGGTATAGTTAAGAGTACTGAAAAATAGTACTCACTACGGAGCGCTGTGAAACCTTAGCTGTTGCCTTAATGAAAAAATGTTGCATATCAAAGTTGTTTCTCAAAAAAAGATCTATAAAAATGATCGAATTGAATTTTTTCGAAAAATGATAAAAAAAAAGTTATTTCGAAAAACAGAAATATTTTTATCGAATTTCTGAATATTTTCGCTTATTACTTTTTTATTTATAGTTCTACGATAAAAAGTTACTTGATCAAAGTTATAGAAAATTTAATTTGCAACAAAAAATGTTAACAAATTTTTTTTTTATCAAATAAATAGTTTAAGAGATACATCGTAAAAACCATTTCAACCCCTATTTTCAAGATGGCGGCCGTGGGACAAGGGTGGCGACCCCACAAACTTGGTTTTAGCTTTGCATTGACCCCCCCCTACACATCAAAAAAATTAAATTGCGTCCTCTAAAAAATTCAAGGTTAGGCCTAAAAAATGTAACATTTCAATGGACTAACTCACATTTAACAGATTAAGAGTATGTAACAGGGTAAAATTGCCCTAAATCGGTAAGTTGCCGAGTATCGATAATTATTCGACGCAGCGCTGGCGCGTCTTGATCTTCGGGCCTAAAGAGAGACAGAGGGGGTAGTTTTGGGTTATTATAGGTAAGCTGTGCAGTGCAAAAAGGAGAAATAGTGTGACCGCCAGACAGAGTGCCACGGAAAATCAAGAAGGACCGATCCCCGGAGTAGTTACGAGACGGAAGAAGCCAACTACAACTAGGATTTCATCCTCAAGCAGTGAGTTAGATCATCGTTTTATTCGTCAAAGTATCAATAATCAATCTACGGGGAAAAAAGTGGCCCGCATTTTAACTAATACTTGGTTACTTCTCCTTTTAATTTATTAGTTCTATCATTTAGTCGACAATTATTTATTTAATCCAGATTTGATAATATTCGTTAGTTTGAACTGAGTTATTTCATTGGGATTTATACCAGATACTCATTTAGTCGATCTTGAGGTCACGAATCATTTTTAACATTCGTAGTGAGAATTTTTAATCAACTAAGATTAATCAATTCAATTTATTTCACATTTAAAATTGTTTCATTAACTGTTATGATTTTATAATCAATTAATTCGATAAAACGAATGAATCATTTTTACGCTTGAAAAAAAAAAAAAAAAAAAAAAAAAAAAAAAAAAAACGAAAAATGATTTTCCGTGGAATTTTGGTCGAGCGTCGGTAGATATTTTACGTCGCAGTAAATCCGAGTTCCCAAGGTCATAACAACCAAACTAGCGAATGTTCTAGCGTCCAATTTCGAGTATGACGACTTTCGTCGATTTTTGTGAATGATAATTTTATGTTATGTCGGACTCAATGTTCGACATTTTTATTTAATATTGAATAGGCTTTAATTATTTTAGTAATAATTTTGTAATTTTGTAGTTACATACATTTACTTTGTTATCTTAAATTTTTGTTATCTTCAAATTTATCAATAGTATTTTCAAAAGAAACTTATTTTAAAAATTTAGTTTTTAGTTGGGCCTGACCACACTAAGAGATTTAAGCCTGAACAAATACCCTAATGGAATTTTAAACTTTGTCGAGATCCAAAATAGAAGTTTTTGATAACAAAATAAATGTATATATAAACAATAGTTTAAATAAAATAAAAGTAAATAATGATAAAAGAAAAAAATAAAAAGGAATGTTATGATAATTCTAGTATCAACAGAAAAAAAAATATATGTTGATAATTTAAGGAACAAAATTTAATAACTATAATTTAAGTTTAAACAAAAAAAAATAAATAAATGTTTTCTTTTATTTCCGAATAAAATAACGAATTTAATAAAAAGAAAAATTTAGATCTAAGAAACTAATGATAATTTGTAATTTATGCACAAATTAATTTTTTTCTAACTAATTTAATGATACGTCGCGAATAGAATAATAAGATATGATCGTCGAAAATTATATTTTAATTAATAATTTAAAATAGTGAAAAGGGTAAAAATTTAATAATAATTCCTTTTCTAATTATTAAATATAGACTTTAAGAGAAGGGGGTCAACAGGCCCTTGAGACAACGTGGAAGGAGTAGTGCGCTACCCGAAGCGATGGGCTCCTTGAGAAAGGGAAACTCGGACCACTGAGTGTTATTGTAATTGGCCTAGAGTTTCCCCGGAACATAGAATTTAGGAAAATGTCACCGCCCACAAGGTCTTGTCGATTTCAGTTTTCCAAGTTGTTCAAATCAGTCCAGTTCTAGTTTTTACCACCTCAACACGAGGTCAAGTTTTGGAGTAGTCCCAAGTTTCATCAGTTCATTATACAATTTAAAATTTTTCATTTCGTACACGTTGTTTAAAATAGATTCGATTTAATTCCTTTTTTAAAGTTACTGAAGCAGACAAGAAACGGTGACACAGATATTGAGTAAGTGTAAAATTATAAGTTTCGTTTTTGTGTATTTCGTTTTATTCCAAATTAAAATTTGTACTAGAATTTTAAAATATATCTATGAAATTTAATTCATATTTCATTATTATTTATTTTACAAAATTTTTCCTGTAAGCTTCAGATCCTTATCTATTAGCCTAACGGCTAGGATAAAAATAATTAAATTTTAGTTGCGTTTTCGACGTAACATTCACATAGAAATTATCGAAATTTATAATGGAGATTATTAATTGAATCCATTTCAAATTTCACAATAATTTATTAAGTATTAATTAAATAATTTGAACTTAAGTTCGTGAATTTTTAAACAAATTAAAATTACTATAATTTACTGAAAATTAATAATTATCTGCGTGGACATTAAGTCCAAGAATTTTTGTTATTTTATGTTGAGAAATCTCACTAAAAAAATCTGGAAAACGGTTGTCCCTAAAGGCCATCTTTGCAACTTCCCGCTAATTCCATACCTAAAAGCTCAAAATTGTACTTAGTACGTTTTTTAACTCTTCAAGCTCAAAAATGTAATTTTTTTGAGCTGAAAGAAATAGCTGTTCTATTTTTTTGAGCTCTTCGAGCTCAAAGGTTTGATGAATATTTCATGAAACACTATTTTTTGAAATTTCAAACTACTATAACTTTGGAATGAATCGATCAATTTTTTTACGATTGACGGCAATCGATGCGGTTTTTCATGTCCTTTGAAAGAATCAACAACAAAAATTTTTAGATAAACAATTTCGGAGAAATTCCGAAAAAACACTTCTTTTGGTTTTCTTTCCTGCACGATATCTCTCGAACGAATGGAACGATTTTAACCGGATTAGCGGTGATCGATGTGTTTTTTCAAGCTTAAAAGCTATATAGTTTTTGAAGTTGTTGGCTTTAAAAAAAATTATTTTTACTGTTTTTTTGAGATTTCTTGAAATCTATTGGTCTGAATCGGTCCAAACAACCGCGATAAAATCCGTCCAACCGTTCAAAAGTTATAAGAGGCTTACATACCCACACACACACACACACACACGCGCGCGCACACGCACACACACACACACATCGTGACAACCTCGCGGGGATAGTCAAGGAAGCTTCCTGTGACCTTCAAACGTCGCAATTGAAACGGAGGAAAACTAGATGTAACTGTTCTACTTGTTCTCTTTGGTCAACCCTTAATTTATTTAGGGTGCCACTAGATTTTTAGACATAGTATCCATAAACTGGACCAAAGCATGGTGTGAGTTCTACAGGGTCGTGAGAGATTACCAGGAAGGAAACAAAAATCATCAAAGAAATTCATTTTTTAAGAAATTTTATTGAACCAACCCCATTCACAGTAATAATCCCCTTACAATTAATTAACACTTAATGCTAAGTCCTATTCCCGTTTATACGACTGTTTCCTATCATAGTTCCTATTCCCGACAGTACCCTTGTATGGAGCGACCATACCGCGGTTTCTAACTCATTCTCGTTTACCCCCCCCCCCCTGGGCGTCTTGTGACCCGGAAGGAGGGGATAGGTACTGACGGGCCGAAGTAGGGAGAAGGGATGGCGAAGAAGAAGGCTCGGAGGACGAAGCAAGAAGGAAAGCGACAGCGAAATACCTACTCTTCTAATTTTATGTTTGCCTGATACTTGGGCCGGCTGTTTTCGCCGTAATTTTGTTGTTTCTTATGTTTAAACAATTCTCTACATTGCTTTAATTTGTCAGTATTGTTATTATTATTACTATCAATATTACTAGTGATACTATTATTACCACTTTCATTATTATCACTGTTTAAAACACGAATTAATCACCTATTTTGTTCGTTATTGTTAATAATTTGGTAGTTTATTATTTGAAAATTAATTTTTGGTTAACCAGCGATTTCTGGGTTGAATAAAACAACTTCTGTGATTTAGTGGATAATTATCATACGAATATTGTTTATTGATTAAGATTAAATTAAATACCACGATTTTATTTTTGTTTATAATAATTGGATTATTATTTGATAAATAATAATTCAGTATTGTTTATCATATACTTATTGAGACCAAATTAAATATCACGAGTTTTGTTTATAATGATTAAATTTTTATTTAATGGCATTTATTACTAGATATTATTTATCGTTCGTATTAAAAATTGCTGAGAATTGTATACTGAAGTCTGGCCAAAATTTGGAATTTGTTTAACTGAAATAAATCGTTAATAATTAATTACTATGCCAAAAAATAATTTCATAAAATGTAGCGGCAAGATAGCTGAGCAGGCTTAGTCATTATATTATTAGTTCGTTTGTACATCATGTCGTGAGGCAAGGGTTCGAGCCCCGACGGTTGATTGAATAGTTCCAACGCCAACCGTCGGGGATCGCTCCGGTAGCCGACTTGTACTGGCATGGGTTTTCTCTGTGGTTTCCCCATGTCACTATACCAACAGCCATTAGAAAGAGGTAAGGAATAGGGTAAATGCAGTACAGGACGCACAAGTCGGTCACAGCCGCAAAAAAATACGCAGTTATTATAAAAATTCGAATGCAGGAAAAAGTTTCCGAAAAGAAAAGAAAAGAAAGAAAAGAAACGCAGTAAAAGTGATCCGAATTCATTGTAATAGTGCAGTTCTGATACTGTTGTACAATGTAAAAAATCATTAATAATAATTACATAAAATGTTAGAGAATATTTAATTAAGCAAACTCAATATTTTTCTAAGTCTTTTTGATAATTTAGTATGGGAAAGTAACGAATGGATAGAATATGGAAGAACGACAATTATGATTTTGTAAAAATAATTTAAGCGAGCAAAAATATGCTAAGTCCCGAGAAAAATTTAGGATGGGAAAGTAACGAATGGATAGATAATGGAGGAAATAACGATTATTATGTTGCGAGAAAGTATGTTGAAAAATAAGATTTAGAATTTGAGCGAAAGAATGGATAGAAAATGGAAGATCGACAATAAAAATAATAAAATAACGCTGCTTTAAGTGCACGCGACAGGTGGCGGAAATTAGCCAGTTTTGATCGCTTTAAGTGACCAGTCTCCGAACTGTTAAATTCAAAATTGGCGATCGGAAAAAGGCAAGTCTTTCGACCGTGTAGTTGTTCAGGGAACACTCTTCTAGGAACATGTTACGTCCTAATGTTGGTCAGTAACAATTATAACAGTTCCTTAAATTCGAGACTAACCACTTAACGTTATATGTCTCAGGGGGCGGGAACCGCGTCTATGGGTTAACGTATGTCATGGGTTACACGATAGGTCA
Source organism: Cotesia chilonis (assembly GCA_018835575.1). Classification (NCBI taxonomy): domain Eukaryota; kingdom Metazoa; phylum Arthropoda; class Insecta; order Hymenoptera; family Braconidae; genus Cotesia; species Cotesia chilonis. Next base: position 71,392 of record RJVT01000229.1, read on the forward strand.
GGGTTACACGAAGCTACACACTGTATACGCGATTAACAACTGGGTCATGGATTGGGTTAGGTCAGGCACAGCAGATGTATTAAGAATACGTAGAAAGAAGATAAAAATAACCAAAATAAATATATATATATATATATATATATATATATATATATATATATATATATATATATATATATAGGGTGGGTCAAAAAAATCAACTATTTTTTTTTTACAATTAATACGGAAAAATGGGTTACTAGGCACCTTAAAAAAATTCTCACCAAATATGAACTCTTAATTTTAATAGGAAGATCCTCCGCGTCGCAGTTTTTCATTTTTTTCTCAGTCCAATAGAAAAAAATTCATTCCTCATCATTAATTGGTCGTACAGAAAAAATTTTTTTAAGAATTTTGTAGGAAATTTAATGCTCTACAAAAAAGGTATCTTATGTTTTTTCCGTAAACCTCACCATTTCACTAATATTGAAGATTTAAGATTGATTATTTTAAGTCAAATGTCACTTTTGTTTATGAATTTTATAACTCGACAAGAAATGGCTATTATTGAATGGGCAATAGAAATTTTTGTAGCAAATTAACTGCTCTATAAAAATGGTATCTTATGTTTTGGCGATTAAATTAAGCGTTCAAAAGATATTCATCATCAAACTTTCATGTATACCGATTTTAAGAGTTTTTGATTAAATAATCGAAAAATTTCAATTTAATCTATCAGTTTTGAGAAAATTTCATTTTTTGTCTTTAATGTAAGTATTATTTGAATTTTGTTTTCAAAATTTTTATTCAATAATTCCAAACTTTTTATTTTTCATCATTAGAAATCACGATCATGTTGTTTTTTTATAACGTCTTCAAAACGTCTTAAAAAATTTTTCCACTACAGCTGTATATTGTCCTTGGGAAAATTTCTTCTGTAGAGAATTTTTGTTTTGTATTCTATTTACTCTGTTTCCCTTGTGAACTAGCGCCACCTACATTTTTCTTTATAGTTATATTGTTTTTATTTGTTTACATTTTCTACAGCATTTCTAGTGTTTCCACAAGTTATGATCTTGTATATGTGATAAAACGATTAAATATTTACAAATTTTGCGGTCACTACATAAATTTATATATTTATCGAAAATATGGATAAGGAAATTCATTTGATCGGAAAACCCATGCAAAAAATTTCAGAACGTAAGTTGCCAACAGTGAAAGAGGTTATGAGTGTTTTTTTTTATCAGCTCAAAGTGTTAAAATGTTCTATCAAACAAAGTGCTAAAAATGCAACTGATCAAGTTATTGAACTATGGAAAAACAACCAGATTCCGACTAGTGGATCAACTAATGTAATACAAAAAATTCTTCGCTATCATAACCGATGGTTGAAATTGCAAAAATCTTTTGTGCGAAAAAAATCATCAGCCCAAAACAAAAATGTAATAATATTTCAGAATGAAATCAAAGCATTATTTGATATTGTAGATCATAAATCAATAAAACTGCTTGATAATGATATTCGTGAACTATATTCAAATCAAAAAAGTGATACCCGGAAAGAAATTCTTTCAAATAACCCAAATAAATTAAACAGTACTATGAATACGATGGAAGTAGATGAAAGTCGTGAGTATTTACAACATTTAATTATTATAAATTTTAATCAGAATTGAAAATAAATTAAATTGATTATAAATTATGAATAATAAAGTATATTATTGTTTTTCTAATTAATTATATCATAAATGTCAATATGTTCGTAGATGATAAATAAAAAACTCTTTGTGTTCCTTATTTGATGTCAAAATGAATGAGTTCCATATTTTTGCTTCCATTAATTAAATAACAACGCTTATTTTAGATTTGAATCAACCCTCAACCAGCCATGAGATTGTTCGAAGTGAGGAATCAGAGTCATCTTCAACCCTTACATTAAGTCAAGCTACAAATTTCGGTTCAGATTTAGAGTATGTGCCTCAAATACCGACAACACGAGCAAAAATAAATATTCTAACTCCAGAGCTTATCTCAGCACTCGACAGAGCTAATGTTAGTAGTAGAAATGCGATGTTCATTATTGCTCCAGTTCTATCAAGTGTTGGTGTTAATGTAGAAGATACAACTCTTAGTTATCGAACAATTCAACGAACTCGCATGCTCTTACGAAAAGACATTGCTATAGGACTAAAAGATAACTTCAAAGCTCATGATAAATATGTCGTGCATTGGGATGGGAAAATACTGAATGACATTTCTGAATCGAAATTTGTGGATCGATTACCGATTATTTTGACTGCTTTTGGTACTGAGCAGTTACTTGGAGTTCCAAAAATGAATAGTGGATCGGCAGAAAATCAAACAGCAACCATCTTGTCAACGTTAAATCAATGGGGTATTATTAGTTACATCAAGGCGATGTGTTTTGACACGACTGCGGTTAATACGGGTAACTAATCAATGATAAAATATTTAAAAGAAAATTTTATTTTCATCGTTCTAGTTGAATTGTTTTCATACATTAATTAAATTTTCGACACGTGCCCATTAGTTATAATTCTTTATTTATTTATAGATTTTAAATATGCGTTACAATTTTTATTAAATACAGAACTTAAAGTGTAATTATCTATTTTTACTATACAGGAATCCATCATGGTACATGTAAAGAAATTGAAAAGGCCTTAGGAAAAGAATTAATTTGGTTACCATGTCGCCATCATATTTATGAGATCATTTTAAGGAGTGCATTCGAAGTCTATTGGCCAGTATCATCCGGACCAAATGTTCCAATATTTGGCAGATTCAAAAAATTTTGGGACACATTCGATAAAACGAAGTATAAATCTGGTGTTGAAGATAGTATTGTTGCTAATATTATTACGAATGAAAAAAATAATCTATCTTCATTTATTAAGCGATACTTACAGGTATTATTTAAATACAATTTTAAGTGTAGAGGATAATTTTTGATTTTTTACGAATAATTGATTACTTTTGGTAGTTATCGCAACCCCGAGATGACTATAAAGAAATATTGGAATTGTCATTAATTTTTCTGGGAGAAATGCCACGAGAGCAAGTTTTCTTCAAGCGTCCTGGTGCAGTTCATCATGCAAGATGGATGGCAAAGGCAATTTATTGCCTAAAAATGTTTATTTTTAGAGATGAATTTGACCTTTCTAAGAAAGAATTGGATGGTCTTCGACAATTTTGTATTTTTATAGTTATGGTGTATGTAAAAGCTTGGTTTTCATCAACTTCTGCGACTTCTGCTGCTAATCACGACTTAGAGTTTATGAAAAATTTAATTGAGTACAGTAAAATTAATTCTTTAATTTCCTTGGCTACATGTGAAAAAATGACTTCACATTTATGGTACTTAAGTGATGAACTTGCTATTTTATCACTTTTTGATGATACCGTTCCATTAAACATAAAGAAGAATATTGTCGAAGCTGTTAAGACTCGCGAAGGTACAGATTCTAAAGCAAGAAGATTTATTATTGATAGAAAAAATTTACATTTAATTCTGCAAAAAAATATAAGTGACTTTGTTTCTAAGAAGTCATTAAAACTTTTTGAGATCTTTGATCTGCCGTATGATTTTCTTGACAAAAATATTGATTTATGGTCTACTGATGAGAGTTATAATGAAAATAAAGAATTTTTCGCACAATTGAAAGTTGTTAATGATGTGGCAGAGCGAGGTGTCGCATTAGTAAGTGAATATAACCAATGCTTAACGAAAGACGAAGAGCAATTTCAATTTTTATTGCAAGTTGTGAAAGAGCATCGAAAAAACTACCCTACTTGCAACAAAAAATTGTTTGAAAATAAATAGCTCAGTTGAAAATTGAAATAAAAAACTTTCTTATAACTAATTGGACATTTTTTTCTCTAAAACTGAAATCATAATATATTTATAATGAAAACTTTGCTTTTTTTATTGATAAATGATTAACTAAGCGATAAATAATGTACAATTTATTTTTTTAAATGTAGATAAAAATACTTACACATAAAAAAAAGCTTGAAAAACATTTTGAAGTTTCTCAGTTGATGAAAAAAAATTTTTTTTGTAAATTAATGATAAATGAATTTTTTCTTTCTGAAAAAAATGAAAAACTGAACGTCTTCCTATTAATTGAAATTTGGTGAGAATTTTTTTAAGGTGCCTAGTAACCTATTTTTCCGTATTAATTGTAAAAAAAAAATAGTTGATTTTTTGACCCACCCTATATATATATATATATATATATATATATATATATATATATATATATATATATATATATATATGTCGGAGGAAGAGTGGTTCGGGCATTGTTAGGGTCCTTTGGATCATTATCAGCCATCTTTATTTATTTTTACAATAATCAAATATAATAAAGACTTTGATTTAAAATATAACGTACACTAACTCGTACAAATAATAAATTTAATTACAAATATTCTACTGCGATTGATATAACAGTTGAAGACGTTTGGGAATAAGACCGAGAACGAATCCGGGGTCAGCAGGATGTATGCGATCCTTACTTGATCAATGCTCAACGAGAACTACTGTCCCAAGTACCCTAAGTACTTATTCACTCAAAAAATATTTCGACAGCCCTCATTGTCTGTCGATATTTCTAACTATATACTTTTTACTTCTATCCTGTGACCTCGGCTACGTTTGGTGACCATTGTCACTCCGGACTTAAGCCCATCGTCATAACCATAAAAATATAACCAGCTTAAATCGTAAATAATATCTAAATATTCTATGCTTTACAATTTTGCTTATAATTAACAGACAAACTAAAATATTAGGAATTTCCAATCTCTGGGAAACCCAGCTCGATATTATCTCCGACATATATATATATATATATATATATATATATATATATATATATATATATATATATATATATATATATCTAATATATAAATTCTCGTGTCACAGTTTTCGTTGCCATACTCCTCCGAAACGGCTTGACCGATTCTTATGAAATTTTGTGAGCATATTGAGTAGGTCTGAGATTCGGCCAACATCTATTTTTCATCCCCCTAAATGTTAAGGGTAGTCCACCCCTAAATTTTTTTTTTATTTTTTAGACAAAATTTTTAGTTATTATTTTTTTATGATACAGCATACAAATATACATACAATCCTAAATGTTCATCCCTCTGCGATCAACCCTTATTTTTTATTTGTTAATTAAAAAATTTAAATTTTTGCAAGAATTTTTTTTCATTTTTTCATGACTTAGAATAAAAAATTTCATATTACTCTGAATTTTTCACCCCTCTACGATCAACCCCTATTTTTTATTTGGTAATTGTAAACTTTAATTTTTTGGCAAGAATTTTTTTTATTTTGTCATGACTTAGAATAAATAATTTTATATTACTCTTAATTTTTCACTCCTCTACAATCGACTCCTATTTTTTATTTGTTTATTATAAACTTTAATTTTTCTGGCAAGTATTATATTTTTATTTTTCCATGACGTAGAATAAAAAAATTCTATTTTCACCCTTCTACAATCAACCCCTATTTTTTAATAGAATTTTATATTTTCTAACCCCGGTCAATAGCTGATCAATATGGTTTCGGTTTGCCAACTCCGCTTGGGAGGAGCATAATAGCAAGTTTCGTCGAGTGCAATTTTTCAAATACATTTTAAAAGTAAACATTTTTAAACAAATTTATAATTTTCGAAAAAAAGTAAAATTTATTTAGGAAAGTAAAAGTTATTTAGGAAAAAAAGTAAAATTTTCAAATATATAATTAATTTAATCAAACTTATCATAAATATTGAAGGTACAGTATTACTGTGTCTTTGTTATGATCCAACATTTATGATATTTAATCCATTTTTAATCCACAATTTTTACAAAAAAAATTGTATACTCCATTGCACAAAAAGATTAATATTGTTGACTAATAGTTTCAGAATTCGTTGTATATACAATTTAAAAAAAAAGTTACAATAAATTAAAAAAAGACCATTTGGCAGCCAAAATGTAAGTAGATTACTTAAATAACAAAGATCAATTTTTTGCAATATATTATTTATCATAATATATAACTTCTGTTACAATAAAACAATGACATCAAAACAAATGCAAAAGTATAATTTCATTAGATCTGTCTGAGAGTGTAGGAAATTTTTGGTCTAGACTGATAGTGAGGTATGGAAATTAAAGTTTATGTAATGAGCTTTGAGGTGCAATTTACAAAAATTTTACAAATCATCGCATTCAGAAGTCATTTTGCGATGAAACAGTAAAAGTTTCAAATTTTGAGGAATTAGAATTCAAATTTCTGTCATTCATGAACTCTTTAATCTAAAAAAATATATAAATATGCAAATAAAAGATTGCTTAATAAGCTTTCAGATGTAATCTACAGGAACTCGAGAGGATAACGTGTTCGATTGTTATTCCACGAAAATACGGTAAGAGTGAAAATTTCTGCGATTTTCAAAAATGTCTAAATTGCTGTCGTCCCTAAACTATTTAATTTGAAAAAATGGATAAGTATGCAAACTAAAGCTTATTACATAAGCTTTCAGATCCGATTTACACAAATTGAATATAAAATCGCATTTAATTGTTATTGCACGGGAATACGGTAAAAGTGAAAATTTTATCGAGTTTCGAAAATTTTTGAATTGCTTTCATTAAATAACTAACCGACAGATTTGGCTCAGCTTAGAACTTAACCTCAGAAATCGTCCTAAGAATGAGTATGTTACGTTTTATTAAGATCTTCATTCATATACCACATACGCGCACACTTACAATAAATAAGATATATTTTCATGCACTAGAATAATTCATATGGCAAAACAACGTTTACCGGGTCAGCTAGTATATATATATATATATATATATATGGGAATAATTTTTTTCTATGAGAATAATTATACATAATTTATATATTATATTATTTTAACTTCAGTACTTCGCATTCAAAGTTAAAGTAATAACTTTAAAAATTTTATTGAACGCATAAAGTTGAAAAATTCTAAGTCCAAAGCTGGACTTAGTTAATATTTTCAACTGTTAACTGACGAAATTCTATGTTCTATGAAATCGTAAAATTGACCTACTTATACTCTTAGTAGGCTGAAGTACCGAAAAATACGGTTTTAAAGCGATCTTAGGTTTTGGAGGTTGAAAATATTATTCTAAAACACGAATTTCGGACTCCATACCCTATTTTGAGTATGTTGAGGTCAAAATAGTATTTCACACTCAGCGGTAGATACAACATCAAAAGAAATTAGGCTTTGGAGGCTCGAATTACTATTTTAATTTTGACTCGGGCACAGTGTTACATTTATTTCGAGGAAGTCATTGGGTAAATCAAATGTTTCGGAAGCGTTAATGATTTTTTCGGAACAAAATCACTTAAATCCTTATTTGAAAATGGTTCCAATTCAATTACCTCAGTAACATATCGTTTTTTAGAAACAATTGTACTTTCCTAATTTTTCATAATTTCACAAATTTTCTGCTTAGTCTCATCAGAAACATGAATGTCAAATAATGCTAACGCTACTAAATCTTCGTTCAAATACCACAAATGGCCACGCATTTTTTTCAAAGCGATTTGTGCGATTGACAATTTAATATTTTTGTGAAGAAGTAGTTTTTTCACTGACAGCAAGTCATTATTCGGTGCTTGAATCGCTGAAGGAGATGTAAACCATACTTCTATATAAATTGATATGATAAATATACAAACTTGCTGCAAACTATTTATTTCGTAATTTGTAAGTGGGAATTGGTTTTTGATGAGAAAAATTTTCAAGCTACAAATAGCTTCAGCCATCCATCGTGCATGATGCATTGCTCCCGGGCGCTTAAAATCAGTTGTTTCCCGAGAAACCACCAAGAAAAATCACAGATAATTCCAGCAATTCTTTGTAAACATTTCTTGGTTGTGAAATCTATAAGGAATAAAATTTATGTTAATTAAAATTTCTAAATATGAAATTAAGTATAAGTTATCAAAATATACCGTCAAATGATGAGTAATAATTAATTAATTCTAGTCTATCTCTTTCCACCACATTTGCTACAACTCCGTCTTTTATACCACTTTCATATTTAGATTTATCAATTTTATCCCAAAAAGATTGACATCATTGGAAAATTGGTACATTAAAACCATAAGTTGTCTTCCAAACACTTCAAAAACAGCTTTTAAGATGATTTCAAAGATGTGATGACGACAAGGCAACCAAATTAATTTACGGATCAATTCCTTCCAATTATTGCTGCTGTGCCGTTGTGCAGTCCTGTAAGTACAATATGAATGTGTAAATGGTATTAGAAAATGAAATTTATGAAAAATAGTGTAGAAATCAAGCTGAATATATAAAAAATAGGCTTTGATTGTAAAAGAAACATACAAATAAGTCCTGAATAGAAATAAATAAACCATACAGATTTTCTATTTAAATCTATTAATAAATATAAGCCTGATTCAAAAAAACGGATTAAAAAGCATTGATCGTAACAAAAGTTAAATACTTCTGAATATTTTCAATTCTTTGGAATTCCTTCTCTTATGGAGAATTAAGATTGGCAATCGTTTTGAATTTTTTTTTCTTATCAAGGAATGTAAATTGATAATAAAATCTTATTAATAAGTTAAAATAGTATTAATTATCAATTAGTTAGAAAATATTCATGCAACCGAAGAAATTATATTATACCAGTATCAACTGCTAGAGTATCGAAGCACATTGCCTTAATATGAGGCGAAACTTTCCATTCTTTCAATGTATCTATAATAGCTACAGAATGACTTTCTGCAGATCCGTCCAAAATTTTTGGAACGCCGAGAAGTTAATTCGTTTTAGAAATTGATAGGATAATTGCAATTAGGTGGAATTTTATACTCAGAAACGATTTCTGACTGTTGACTACAAGTCGTATCTGTAGCAGTTGTTGACTGATTACGTGAAAGAGCAGCTCCACTCAAAACATTACAACTGCTAGCCGTTGGTTGATTAAGATCTATAATTATAACTTCAATATATTATTAATAAAAATATTTTATGTTAAGAGACAAAACTTCAAATACGTACGATTCTATTATTGTATTGTACTTAACGTATAATACAATTATCATAATAATATTATTGTATGAATAATAAATGTATAATTACCATCAACATCTATATCCATAGTAACTTGACTAGCTATTTCATTTGAAACACTTGTATCAATAAATCCATAGCGTTTATCAGACTGTTGAGCATTTAAAAATAGTTTTTTATCATTATCTAGTTTTTGAATCAGATTCGACTGAGTCGAATCAAATTATTTACTACATCCTGCCAAGAATTGTGTCTCTGTTTTTTTTTGCGCAGCAGATTTTTTTCGATGTTGATATTTTTATTTCTAACCAATTTTTGAATAATTTTAATACGTTTTGAACAATCTGATAGTTTTTACAAATCGACAATCCAGCTTGTAACCATTTTTTTTCGACTTTTTTTACAGTAACAGCAGCACTATGTTTTAATGTCAACTTGAATTGGTTATGCTGACACAAGAACACAGACATAACCTCTCCATTCGTCGGAAATTTACGTCCAGTGAAATTATCACTCAATTCACCAATTAAATACACTTTCTTTTCCATAATGTTAATAATAAAATCTTAAACTACTCAAAACAAAAAATTGTAAATTTCTATTAATTGAAATCTTAAACAATAACATACAAGTCGGGATTTATCAGAAAACTTCCCAGCAACTTAAAACAGGAGCGAACAAAGTAACTACTTGCTTCATTCTTAGTCCACCGGTAAGAAAGTGACCGAAATTCTCCATAAACTACTGTTAGTAACTGTTTCGAAAAAATTTTATGGTCACTTATCATTAAAAGTGGAATTAGTATATTTCAAATAGGGTTATTTATCATTTTAACCAGAGATTTCTAAATCTAGAATTTTTAACTGGCCCTACTTTTTCCTAGATAATAATTCATAAGATTTTCATGAATGACTTTTCGATTTTAAGTCATAAGTCTTAACATATTGTCAGAAATCAAGAAAAAAAAAATTAAATGTACTCTAAATTAAATTTTAACCTTGAATAACTTTTGAAAAAGTGAATTTGTCGAAAAATGATAAGAAACCTTTTTGGTAGAGCAACTAATTTTCTATAAAAGTAAAAATTCAAAAAATTTTTTTCCAATGTTATTTCAATGGGAAATAGAAATCTGCGATGAGCGACCTCTAAATATTAATATTAAGAGCTCTCCTTTTAACAAGCATCTTTCTACACCTCCTCGAAGGTATAAATGGAATTGTTTCGAAAAAAAAAAAATATTCACTTTTTTTGATCCAGTCTAATATATATATACAGTCCATTCATATTTTTAAAACTTCAATTTAAGCAATTTGTTTCAATATAGTCACGAACAATTTGTTATAGAGCAACAATCGAACTGCTAGCTCTGACGTCACGCGAAAAGATAGATATCAACTTAAGAGAGATTCATGTCACCAGCCAACGCTTCGGCTCTGGCCTTACTGCTTAAGCCGATCGAGCCTCTTTGTCACTTATTGCACGCTTTCGTTTGCATGCATAGGCTTTGGCGGAACAGGTCATTTTTTTTTGATGCGCTGCCAGTGTATCAATTTACAAGACGTTATCATGTCAAATGGGTTTTTTCAAAAGTACTCCATAATTCCTTGTTCGATCAATTTAAACTTAAATATTTATTATGATGCTCAAAAAACTGCGATAAATGCTGCCAACCGGATAGAAATCGGTTCTGTAATTCAAAAGTTATTGCAGTTTGAAAATTTAACAAATAGAGTTTCATTAAATTTCCATCAGATTGTTGAGCTCAGAGAGTTCAAAATGACACAAGAATCATAATTTCAAGCTGAAAACGCTTAAAAACCTTTTAATTGCAATTTCTAGCGTTTATGTATGGAATTGGTGGGAAGTTGCAGGAGTGGCCTTGAAGGTCAACCACTTTTCTACTTTTTTTTTTTTTTTAGATTATTCGTGACTGAAAAATTTGGGGATCATGATTAAGCATATAACTTGTTATCCCAATTTCATGATACCGCCTCTATCCCTCTTCGTAATGACTTAACTAGGGGTTGACAATAATTCAACAGTGTTCTTAGTTCTACTGTAGATATAATCTGTGATAAAGCAGTTGATTTCCTAACGAAATCCTAATCCAGTTTTCAATGATAGATTTATTCGTGAGCTAGTTTTATTGTTTTACTCAATTAATAACTCTCTTTACATGAGATTTTCAAAATTGTGAATCACAGAATGATTATGAAGACTTATTCAAAACAAGATCCTAAGGAGTTACATGGATTTCCACCAGAAAAAAATGGTCTATTTTCAACAAATTTTTTTTTAATAGAAAAAATAAAATATTTTATTAAAATTTTTTACAGTCTTAAAGATACATGTTTAATAAGGGATTGTTGAAATAAAAAAAAAAATCGTAAAACGGTTGACCCTAAAAGCCACACACACACACACACGCGCGCGCGCGCGCGCACGCACACACACACACACAGTGATACCCTTGTCGGGGTAGACAGGGAGGATATCTGTGACCTTCAAACGTCGAGATCTGATGAAAACTCGATTTTTGCAAAATAAGGTAAAATCAATAACTTCTCTACTTTTTAAAATTCCTAACTTTTTAAGCGGAAGTTAAAAAATACGTCATTTACTCAAGTCTTAAAACAAGGTCTTAAACGAAGGACAAAAAAAATAAAAATTGATTTTGTGGCAGAAGTTTTGACGAAAAAATTAAAAATTGGGTTAAAATTTCGCGGCTTTTTTTTTATTGTTGTTATAGAAAAAAACATTTTTTCTTTTAATACTTTCTTGTTGAGCAGTTTTCGAAAAATCTTGGGTACGTCTTTGAAAACATAGTTTTGAGAAAAACGTGTTTAAAGTTTTGAGTTTCAATACATTAGCGCCTTGAGTTCCCAACTGTTTAAGACTGTATCTTCGAAACTATTATTTAGCTTGATCTGCAGTGTTGGCAGACCCGTGAAAAATTATTATTGTGTCAGGGCCGTAAAATTATTGTACTTTGAATAAAATTATTGCACATTTCAAAATTATGTTTAATTGTCGCTTGATTGCTTGAGTTTTTTAAAATATAGTTAAAGTATTACTATTCATATGATAATTATGTAATTATTTAACATAATTTTGTAGAAATGCAATTTTTTAGACAAGTATCTATACTTGAGAACTCACTTAATTATTGATATGGCGGGAAATTTAACTCACGTATTTCAATAAGATCATGGTAAGGAAATAAGATGATTTTGCAGAAAATAATGTCACCAACTTCCTTTTTAATTTTAAACATTCAATAATATTTATTCAATTTTAAATTTTAATAAAATTAAGTTCGATTTTTAACATGTAATAATTTATATCTTTATTATTTAAAACATTCAATATCTTTTCAATTTTTTCTTAAATTACGATATTACTTATTAATCAAAACAATCACAAAATATTTCACTTTTTATAATCTGGCAATCTTACATTATTAATATTTTCAGAGTCTGAATTGTCAGATTCTGATTCATCAATCAAAGACAGAACATTCTTTCAAAATTTGCAGATGTGGAAGTAGTAGGTACTTCTTTAGCTTTTAGATTATTTTTCTTGTTACTTTTAGGATAAAGTACAGTACTCGTCATCCTACTGCATTCTTCACGAGTTGGCTCATAAGATACACAATCGTTCTTCACTCGTTGTCTAGTTAAAAGCAAGCTATTAACAGTTGATATGACTAATTTATTTCTTGTCTTTATTTTTATTAAATTTACTGCACTAAATACTCTTCCACATTCTGCATTGGAATAAGGTAGAGAAAGTACATTCAACGCAAATTTGGACACAAATTTTTGAAGCTATAAAATACTT
>RJVT01000023.1:0-7500 GCA_018835575.1 Cotesia chilonis
GCTTACGTATACACAAACACATAGATGTATAAAAGAACATAAGAGTAAAGGAGAACGATGTATACTCTGACCAAGTAGAGGGGACTCATCCAACGTTATAGAAAAATCTAAGAGAGAGGCAAGAGCCCAGGGAAATAAAAAATAATTGGACATTGTTCTCCCATCCAGTAAAAATAAGTAACGTCCTAAAATTCGACACCTTTACGATTTTCAACAAAAACATCTCTCGTTGTCCTGACGTCCTAGTGTTAACATCGAAAAAATTTTTATAAGTTTCAATGAAACCACGCGTCAGATTCAAAAAGAAATTGTTAGTAAAGCCAATTTGAATTATGTAAAGAAACGGTAACAATAATATTTAAGTAAGACCTTAATTTAGATTTTTATGTTTGTTTTAATAATTCAAATCTTTGTATTATAATTTTATAATATATTTATTAAATTGAATTTATTTTTCTTATATTATAACTTCAAACCCTGCCCATAAAGCTTCAGATCCTTATCTATTAGCCTAACGGCTAGGATAAGAATAATCCGAACAAAAACAGTTTCACTGTAAAAAAATAGCGCCAAGTCCACGTTCATAAAACTCATCTCAATAATATTTGCACTTTACAAAAAAAATAATACTCGTTTCAATAATTTTCATTCTCTACAAAAAAAAGTGAAATACAAAAAAATACCAAGAAACCGTGATAATGTTGAAAAAATTGAAAAAAAATTTGTTGAAAATTTGAAAATAAAAAAAAAATTTTTTTATCGTACTTGGCGCGCGTCATTGAGTACCCTAAATTTTTTCGGAAGAATTTCAACCCGAGAGAAAACGATTTTGCTTGATCTTATGTAATGTCATGTAATATATATATATCTAATAAGCTCTATTATATAATATATGAGTTCATACATTGTTATATTTATAGATTCACATTAGTCAAGTATACTCAACTAATTAAAAACACTGCTTACTGGATTAATATCAGTTTCAGTGAAAAATTCCGTTTCTAAAATTTATTTTAGATTTTTAGTGAAAATAACTGTCAATATGGTGGTGTGGTCAAGACATCTGAAATAACATAAAATTTTTGGATTCAAATTTCTTCAGTTCCGTCATTAAGCTTTAATATAGAAACTTGATATTGCTTCGTTTAATTGTAATTAACACATTTTGATTGGCAATCACACCGCATTTTCTCAATTTACTCGGCTATATGTATTATTTTTCAGTCAACTCAATTTTCGTAGTGACTCTTCTACAGAGTCAACGTATGCAGGCGTATTCACTTGTAAGCAGATTGCATAACCGAACACGAGAGGGCGTTTTATTGAAATCATAAACGATGTGCAGAAAATTTAAAAATTTCAAATATTATACGTATGCCATGTTGATTTTACCTAACTTTTGTAAAACGTATCATGAAATAATATTTCATTAATTACATTAAGCATTTTATAGGTTGACACTTATAAATTTTTGAACATTCAAAGGATGTTAAATTTATCCTGAAAAAATTTAGGGTACTCAATGACGCGCGCCAAGTACGATAAAAAAATTTTTTTTTTATTTTCAAATTTTCAACAAATTTTTTTTCAATTTTTTCAACATTATCACGGTTTCTTGGTATTTTTTTGTATTTCACTTTTTTTTGTAGAGAATGAAAATTATTGAAACGAGTATTATTTTTTTTGTAAAGTGCAAATATTATTGAGATGAGTTTTATGAACGTGGACTTGGCGCTATTTTTTTACAGTGAAACTGTTTTTGTTCGGATTTCATATCTTTTTGTTAAGTGTAATTTTTTGTTCGCCTCTTAATACATTCTTAATTTTAAAATTGAACTTTTCCCGCGCAAAATTAGAAATATGTAAATAAATTAATTAATGCAGGCAACGCTATTGTTATATAAAAGATTATTTGTTCGTTAATTTTGAAAGTCAAATCCTAACAAATAAATTGAAATTCTGTTTCTCTCATAGTAGCTAGTGGCATTAAAAAACTTAACGTGACTGATCCGTGAAAACACCTCGGTTTAAATCGATTAACTAGCTTATCAATGGGGATTTTACATTTTTTATGTATATATAGTAAAAAATTCAACATCTCTTTGAATTAAAAAAGTTGTTAATTTAGATTTAATACTCTATTACACATTAATTTAATAATAACAATAATTGATTTGGTAGTAATAATGATGATATTTTTAACATCAATTTATTATTGCCGATATAATTAATTTCAGTCTTATAATTATTTTATTATTATTGTTATTGTTATTATGATATCGTCGTTAGTAAATGACACAAACACAATGCACCATGCGCATAACCATAAGACTATTCACCTAAAGTTATAATTATTTGAAACCCACTCGATCGAATAACAACGCCACCTACAGGCAACGACCAAGAGATCATAAAATATGTACACCGTCCAATGAAAATTTTCTAGACCTTGAACAGTTACTAATCCGAAGAAAGTAGAACTCAAACAATGCTTAGAATGTTCGGTGTTTAGTTTAGGTAATAAATAAAATTCAATAAGAAAAAAATGTTTGAGAATATAGACATATAAGAATGTTTAGTAGTTTATACGAAAAATTTTGTATTCATATAAAAATTTTAACATTCTTAATTTAAGGTTTGTACTTTTCCCGCGCAAAATTAAAAATTCATAAATAAATAAATTCATGCAGGCAACGCTATTGTCATATAAAAGGCTGTTTGTTCGTTAATTTTTAAAGTCAAATCCTAATATAAAAATTAAAATTCTGATTTTCTCATAGTAGCTAGTAGCATTAAAAAACTTAACGTGACTAACCTGCGTAAACTCCTTGGTTTAAATCGATTATCTAACTTATCAAGGGGATTTTACATTTTCTATGTAAACATAGTAAAAAACTTAACATCTTTTTGAATTAAAAAAGTTGTTAATTCAGATTTAATACTTTCATACACATTAATTTAATAATGAAAATAATTATTTTAGTCCTAACAATGATAATGATAAATGTTAATATTACTATAATTTTTAACATAAATCTATTATTACCGATATAATTAATTTCATTCTTATAATTACTATTATTGTTATTATTATTATGACATTGTTGTAAATAAAGGACACAATGCATCATACGCATAATTATAAGACCTATCGCCTAAAGATTACAATTATTTGAAACCCGCTCGATTGGACAACAATGCCACCTATAGGCAACGACCACAAAATCATAGATTGTGTACACTGCCCAATGTGAATTGCCACATCTTGAACTGCTGGCTTGCCGGAAGACAGTAAATCTTAAACAATGTTTGTACTCATAAAATATTTTTACATTCTTAATTTAAAGTTTGAATTTTTCCCGCGCAAAATTAAAAATTCATAAATAAATAAATTAATGCAGTCAAAGCTATTGTCATATAAAAAGCTGTTTGTTCGTTAATTTTGAAAATCAAATCCTAATAAAATAATTAAAATTTTGATTTTTTCATTGTATCTAGGAGCATTAAAAAACTTAACGTGACTGACCCGTGTAAACTCCTCGGTTTAAATCTATTAACTATCTCATCAATGGGGATTTTACATTTTTTATATACACTAGAATTTGAATTTGCGCGCGCAAGCGCGCGCCTGAATTTGAAATTTGCATATATTTTCATGCTTATGATATATTTGACCAATCACGTTACGAATAGATTGCTTACATGATATATTTTCATATTTTTCATCTAAATTATAAAAGTGGATATAGTAAAAAATTTAACATCTTTTTAAATTAAAAAATGTTATTAATTGAGATTTAATACTCTAATACATATTAATTTTTTAATAATAACAATAATTATTTTCATAATAACAATAATAATGATAAATATTAGTGTCACTATTATTTTTAACATCGAACAAAATCGAACGACTCATTCAAAAGTTACAGTTGTTTAACAAATACACTTGAAGCTCGAGGAGCTAAAAATGTAAAAAATTGCGCTTTAAGCTTGAAATGCTCAAATATTAATCGAAAGACACATTTTAAAGTACTTGAAATGCGAACTTAGCAGGGTTGGTCTGCACGGTCAACCGATTTTCAGATTTTTTGATTATGTAGAAATAATTTTTTTATGATATTCAAATAAACTTTATTTAACTAGACAATGCGTTATAATGAAACTTTCAATGTATTTAATACCTTTTTTTTTATTATTAGTGTCGGTTTTTCTACAAACGTAAGATAACGCGATAGATAAAATACTTAGAAAGATTTTTATCTTGTTCCGTCGAAAAAGTATAACTTCTAACGTGCGTACATAAGTACACACACACTTTTGTTTTTTTTAGTATTATAATTTTTTCAATTTTTATTTCGTTGTTTGTTTCCATTAAAATTTTTACATTAAAATATCGTTGTGAGCGAGCTATAAAACGAAATGAGCTATTTGAAAGCAGACCTGGGATTTCTATGCTCAAAATTTTTTCAGCATTACCAAAATGAGTCTATTTTTTATTTTTTAATTATCGTCATTAAATGTTGTTAATATGTTATTTTTTTGTTATTTAGTCTTATAATTTTTTCAATTTTTGTTTGTTGTTTGTTTTCATTCAAGTTTTGTTTTTTTTTTTTTTATTTAAAAATAATTTTTTTTTCCATTTAGAATAAGTTATTACTAGTAGTTATTTTATTTAATTTTTCGGAAAGTTTAAGATAGGGTGATATATTTTGAGTATCAAGATGCGATGTATACCTCAAGTTTCAATTTACTTCTTTTGTAAGAAAAATACGTAAGCATTTTTAGAATTTGCAGGCCATCTTACTGATTGTACATTCTCATCATCAATTTGGATCCAAGTTAAATTATGTTTAATCATCGCAACATGATGAATTTTAGAATTACCATCTTTTGAAGAGTTAAATATAGCACTTACAACAGAATAGTTTGTATTACATAATGTTATTTTTGCTTTTGGTACCGATTTTATAAACCCTTTTTTCCGATTTATTAATTTATTTTTTCCTTTGATAGACACATGTAATTTCACAACTAATATCTGTTGCAAGGAATTTAATGAAGTTTTTGTTAGCGTTTCTTTGACTTCTTTACAATTTTCACATAATTTTAAATTAGTAAACCAATATCCAAATGATGAATCAATTAATTCTTGTAGTTCAAATGTTTTTTTCTCATCATATATTGAAACATGTAATACATTTTCTAGTATACTGTAAGAATTGGAATAATTGCATGTTTTGCATCGATCATTAATTTCTATTTTAAATTGTACTAAATTTCTAATATCACAATTATCATCACAAATTTTAAGAAATACTGATACAGGATCGTTATTTGTCATAGAATAAGAATGCTCTATTAATGACTCTTTAATGTCACTGGACTTTAAAAGTAATTCGCGATTATTATATTTGCTATATAAATTACTAAGTTTATTGTTGACAGATTGATTTTTTAGGCTATGATTGATTAATAATTCTCTAATTATTGTATTGTTGCACCTACAGGAAACGATCACTAAGATATCGTAACATCTGTACATCGGTCGAACAGAATTACTTAGACCTTAATCAGCTGACTTACTTTCACGAAGAATGCAAACACAAACAATTTTAGCTCTTTTAGGTATTGATACTAATTAATAAATAAAACTTAATTAGAAGAAAAAATACATATGAAAAGTTGTTTGGTAGTTGATTTTAGAGATTTTATATTCAAAAAGAAATTTTAACATTTTTTGTAATGAAAAAAATTTCTAATTCTAAACATGGCCTTTTTCCGCAGAAATTAAATAACAATAAAATTATATAGATATAGATAAATTACAGTTTTATTTTTCGTACAGTATCAAGTAGAATTAATGAAATTTTATATAAAAAAGCCGCGTATACTCTTTGGAATATTGATAAACTTAATTATCAATTGAAAGCTGTTAAATTCAGATACATTTTTAAAAAATTTTTAGCATTTTTATTAATTAAGATAATTGTAAATTTAAATTTAACATTTCAATGCTCAATAATTTGATATAATAATAATAATAATAATAATAATAATAATAATAATAATAATAATAATAATAATAATAAAAATTTTATTACTATTATTTTCATCATCAATTTATTGTTACTATTGTGATTAATTTAAGTTTTATCTTTATTGTTATTGTTAGTATTGTCGTTATTATCATTAATATTGTTATTATTACTATTATTGTTGTTATTCACGCTAAATAATAAAACAAATTATCGTATTTAATAAACAAATAATAATCAATATCTTTTTCTAGTAAAGTATTCATTCGACTTCTCGCTCAATTCAAATAATCAATCTATTTAAATTTTCGTGTAATGTGGTGGTACTGTTGATTCGGTCACGCCTCTGACGGCAGACCCGCAACTTAAAACGCCTCGACGCCACCACACGCTGAGAACTGTGACCAACAAATCTAATTTTTATCTACAGTTTATGTAAAAGTTATTCTGACGCACCCTGGCGAATATGAACACAAGCTGTGAATATCTGGTTTTCACTGTATTATCCCATCTATCATGAGATTAACATGCATCCTGATATTATTTATTCTCTGGCCATCCGCTTTTTACATGAAAAAAAAGTTAAAATCTAAAAATCTGGGTCGCTACAGTTTGTGCTGATTATTTTTAATAATTTTAAACAGAAATCATCAAGATAATAAAAAGTCATCAATTAATACGTGTAAAAAAGAGCATATACTACTATTACAAAACATCATATAAATAATAAATCGAAATAAATTTAAAAAAAAATTTGCAACCTCAAAATACCGTTCTGCTTACGGTAAATACACACTCGGTAGTCTGGTTTGAGATTGAGAACGGGACTTGGCGCCAAACTCTACCGAGTTTGTTGATTAAATTTTAGTTGCGTTTTCGACGTAACATAATGATCTTTTGAATTTAAATATTTATTTTTTTTTGAAATAAATTAGTAGCAGTTTAAATTAAAACGTTTTTTAAAATAAATTAGTAATAGTTTAAATAAATCAATCATAGTTTAAATTAAACTTTTTTTTAAATAAATTAGTAGTAGTTTGAATTTAAAGATTTTTTTTTTATAAATTAGCAATAGTTTGAATTTAAATGGTTTTTATTTACTGGATTTACTAGCAATTACTAGAAAATCATCATCATCATCATCATCATCATCATCATCATCATCATCATCATCATCATCATCATCATCATCATCATCATCATCATCATCATCATCATCATCATCATCATCATCATCATCATCATCATCATCATCATCATCATCATCATCATCATCATCATCATCATCATCATCATCATCATCATCATCATCATCATCATCATCATCATCATCATCATCATAATCATCATCATCATCATCATCATCATCATCATCATCATCATCATCATCATCATCATCATCATCATCATCATCATCATCATCATCATCATCATCATCATCATCATCATCATCATCATCATC